>MU127450.1:125686-221702 GCA_014904945.1 Gyrodon lividus
CACATACTGTTCAGCATCCATTCTCCCCTCCACCTCACTCAAAACCCCCACTCCATTCCACCCTATGCAGCCCCATACCATCAGTGAACCTCCTCCAAACTTGACTGTACCTTTTGACAAAAACTATAAGAGGGCAGTGATTGCCCAGAATACTAGGGATTAGCTAGGAGTAGCAAATAGGTATAAGTAAACTCACCTCAGCCGCTGCCAAAGAGGGGCAAAGAACGACTGAGGAATCCGAAGTGAAAACTAAGTATATATATATATAACAGAGTGGGCGGAGAAGTGCTCGCTAATGATAATCAGGGAATAGGAACAGGAACAAGAGGAATTTGGAATTAAGCAATGTAAGGAAGTGATGGAGCATCCCCAGAGGCTCAGGAACGATGACAAGCAAAGGATGATGGAATACAATAAGGGTCCACACGTCTGCACAAATTCTGGATCAATTCCAAGCAATTTCACCTGGCAGCAGAGCAGGGGTAGGAATCCCAATGTTCCGGAAATACAGAGTTTGTTGTTCCAGTTCCGGAGTTCACTGTATTTTGTCAATATCAGCATGTCCCTTGCCGTCTTACTACTATGTACTTTACTTGCTTTCAATAGCATTATCACTATTGCAACTCTTAGAACTCTTGCTTGCTTCCCCTTGTCTGCAGTAGTTTTGAGTGTCGAGCATTTTGCACTTTTAGACTTCCATGCTTTTCACAAAATTTATGAGACCAAAAAGCCTAAAAAAGTTTACAAAGTGACTTGTGAATTTACTGATGCCTTCCTGCTTCTGGAGCACTCTTCACATCAACAGCTCATACATATTGTTCTACACCAGGAAAACAGTAATGGTTTGGTACATTTAGGCGCTCACTTCTGTAGGGATAGTAGGGGAAAATCTGTTGAAATGAGACCAGGTGACAATACATGGAGAAGGGGAATTGTTACCTTGTGGGAAGACATTCCGGAAGAGCCCTGTGATCCACTAGCCACTTCACTACTTGCGACATCAAGTGATCCATTGGATTGGGGCACATCAATCATAGGGCAACCCCAAGAAGAGGCCAATGATCAGGAGATGAGGCACACAACAAGCAGAGTTCTTGGAGAGTCTTGCCACAGGATCAAAGGTCTGCACAGATGATAATGACAGACAAGGTGAAGATCAAAGAAATCAGAATTGGGAAGAAGTGACCAATGCACTGGCATTCCAACACCAAGGAGACACATTAATGGGAATTTAATAACATGATGATAATTGATAGATGTACCACACCAAATAAGATAGGGCCTATGCAGAGTCCTCTAATCTCATGTTACAAGATGTGACTATCACCTGAAAATCTATCTACTTATTATGTGGGACAAAAACCATGTTTCTCACATGATCATAATGTTGATTTCACGTTGCCCAAGATTTTAATCATTGAAATGGCTTTGAATTAGAAGTACAGAATAAGTAGTGACAATTACAGTGTTGAACACGCCCAACAAAAATTACCCCACTCATTCCCAAAACGGACGCCACAACTTCACTTCACATATGCCAAAACAGAAGGGGTTGACACTGAAGAGAATTGCCTATATTGGCCACAGCACTAGAAAAAAAGCAAGATATGACTTGGACCAGGACAATGCAAAGGAGAATAATGCACCTGCCACCATGGTCTCGGGCTCTTGTGCAACTTCTCGTCCGGATAACCTTCCCATTGGCACAGTACTATGCCAACCAGAAGCTCCTCACTCATCTAACTCGAATCTTGATCATGACACTTTGAGTTGTGGCCTGGCCATCATTGCCGGGAGTCTCTTTGGTCTGTCAGCAAACGAAGACTTGAGGCAGGAGGAAGAGCACCTCATTTGGGGTACATACCAGAAGTTTTTTGTTGAGCCAGTACTTTCCAAGGATGCTGGATCAGTGAAGGGTAATGAGCCTGAGCAGCTATTGGAGAGCATGCAGGTATATGAATTTATCCAGGAGAGTGGGCTCGTTGGAGAGGATTCAGCCCAGGAAGATGACTCTGATGATGAGACAGAGGCAGAGACAGAGACAGAGATGGAGACGGATGAGAAGATGGAGATGGGTGATAGCAATAACTCTGCAGCTGCCTGGCGAGTGCGTAACCTGTGGCGATGGTCCAAAGCATACATCAGCAATCGCAAAGCACTGCCACTTTCTGAAAATGGGAAATCACATAAATCACGGATAGACGATGATGATGTTGCGACAGATATTACCCTCCACCTTCAGGGCATTTGACAGTATGTCCGCTTGCTGGACATCCTTCACTATCTTGAACAACCAGGTGTCAAACAATGGCTTAAAATCAAGAAAACCCCTCACCTTTTGACCGCAAAGAGATGGATGAGGAAGATGGGATACTGCTGGACCAAGAATCCAGCTGGCCAATATGTTGATGGCCACGAGCATGAAGATGTTGTTTGGTATCAGCAAACAATTTTTCTACCTGCCTGGCAGGCACTTGAAGATCGCACACGAAAATGGCTCACAGACAATATAGACTTGGAGCTTGGCCCTGGTAATCCACTGCAACGTCATGTTGTTGTTTGGTTCCATGACGAATCCACATTCTATGCAAATTTGACGTGTTGTCTGCTGGGTTTTCAAAGGTGAAACTGCTACTCCACACACAAAGGGGAAGGGTGCATCCTTGATGGTCGCTGACTTTGTGTCTGCTGATCATGGGTGGCTGAGATCTCTGGATGGAAAGACACAGGGCAGGGTACTGTTTAGGTGCAGAAAGACACGAGATGGTTGTTTTACGAATCTTGACATCCAGAATCATGCGAAAAATGTGATGGCCATCCTCAATGAACACTATCATGACGAAGATCACGTCCTTGTCTTTGACAATGCAACAACTCACCTAAAATGTGCTGACAATGCACTTTCTGCTCGAAAGATGCCTAAGGGCATACCAAAGAATGGGGGAAACTGGGGCTTTGAGGTGAACCAGGTCAACGCAGATGGGAAACCTGTGTTTGATGCAGATGGGAAAATTTGTAAGATCAAGGTGTCTATGTCTGATGGAAGATTCGATGATGGTACCATGCAACCATTATATTTCCCTCCTAATGACCTGCGTGGTTCCGAAGGGATCTTCAAAGGGATGGCAGTGATTTTAAAGGAATGCAAACACAAGGATCCATCAAAATTCACAGTCCCGACTACACAAAGCTGAAAGCTCAATGTGGAAAGAATTTTGACTGCCAGAAGGATCAAATCAACTGTTGCTGTCGGCGGATCCTCTACACACAACCTGAATTTGTTGGGGTTGAGTCCCTCCTGGAGGTGCTCTGCAAAGCTCATGGTTATCAAGTGCTCTTCCTCCCAAAGTTTCACTGTGAGCTTAATTTCATAGAGCAATGCTGGGGCTTTGCAAGCGGCTCTATCAACAATTCCCACCATCATCTAAAGAAGCTGATCTTGAGCGAAATGTTATTGTGGCGCTGGACTCAGTCCCTTTGATTACAATGCAATGGTGAGTAAATTGTGTTGTAATCTCATTTATTCTCATTGGTGTGTTGGTACTTGTCACATCCCGAAACTTTCCCAACCCATCTGGCCCAATTCTGGCCCCCTTTGATCAAATCCCGAATCCCAAGCCTCGGACTTTACCTTACTGAACCCCATATTTCCCATCCCGGACTTTTGCATTCCTGTTCCGGACTTTTGCATTCCTGTTCCGGACTTCCGCATTCCCATCCTGCACTTTCGCATTCCTGTTCCGGACTTCTGCATTCCTGTCCCAGACTTTCATATTCCTATCTCGGCTATCTCTTGACATATGTCTCTTTCCTTTGACACTTCTTGACATCTACAGTTCCTATTGATAATTCCCTTTCCCCTTGCTTCACAATTATCGCGCCATTGCCCTCAGTCATTATTCCACCATTCTGACACCATTCCAATTTATTCCTTACTTGCTTCCAGAAACCCAAAACTCTGATTCGTCCGACATACTTAAACATCTTTATATCTTCTGGACTCTTCAATATATAAACCCACTTGTACTCTCTGATATGTCCTTAGTTTGAATATCAACTAAATCCCGTTCTCTCCTGATCTGCTTTACTCTGAACCTTCTTCAGTCCTTAAGTTGACCTTAGGATTGACCTCCGACCCTCCATTCTGAAAACAAGGAACAGAACTCATACAGGGGTGCAGCACATAAGCTGAAGCCAAAGTTCCTTACACCTCCGACCCCCCTCAGGGATTCCCGACCAACCCTGCCATTCCGCACACTCCAGACTATCCGGGAATTCCGGGATTGAACCCGGACTTGACAGTACTATAGGTTTGCAGTATGTTCTTGTAGATTCATGGATGCCTATTCAAAGGGTCTGACAGGAAAGCAGGCTGTGTGGGCATCAAAGAAATATCGGGGGCATTGGGTTCTACCTGATAGTCTCATGGAGGACATGAATAAGGCTAATATTAGTGCATTGTAATACTGCTGCAAGCGATCTCGCTGCCATTTTCCTTTGTCATGAAGGCCGAATTTGCCTTCCCGATTTGGATTGTTATGCCGGTGCACCAATGCTAAGTCAACGTGTCACAGGATGTCACAGGACCCTGACATTAGAGGACTCTGCATAGGCCCTATCTTATGTATGCATGCTTGAGCATGTAAAATATAAATATAGTCATTTCAATTGGCGAAAGACATGTCTTGATCAGCCTGACATCTCAAATACATTGCACTGCTAAATGTTCACCTTTCCTCCATTCTATGGACAGCTAATCGTAGTGCAAAGGTAACATGCTATCAGTCAATATCAAATTTGTGTCTATTTGTCTAACCCTCCTGCACTCGGAATTGCCAGAAATTGATATCCAGATGTGCACAGGCATGCCATGGAGAAGGAGAATCATTACATTGTGGGAGGACATTCCGGAAGAGCCCTGTGATCAGCTAGCCACTTCAGTACTTGCGACATCATCGGGCGATCCATTGGATTGGGGCACATTAATCGTAGGGCAACCCCGAGAAGAGGTCCATGACCAGGAGACGAGGTACACAGCAAGCAGAGTGCTTGGAGAGTCTTGCCACAGGACCAAAGGTCTGCACGAATCGCGTCGTAGCTGTCACGACCAGCCACGACTTCGGGTGCCATATACCCCCTAGTACCGAAAACGCCTTTGAACCTGGTCTGGGGAGTCTTGACCAACACAGCAATGCTGAAATCGATGATGGACAAACGACCGCCATTCACAGGAATAAGAATGTTCTGCGGTTTGATGTCCATGTGTGCCACTCCGTGCCTATGCATGAACGCAATTGCCTCGATGAGTTGTTCGGCGGTGGACCACAAATCGGGTTTTTGAAGCGACGTGAGATGACCTCCTCCGCTTTTCATGTAAAGAACATATCCACCCGATTGAAGTTTCCAGGCCTGGACTCCGGTGATCGTGTGGTTGGCAGGGTCGGCAATCCCTGCGAGATGCTGCAAGATCTGAACCTCTTTCTCGCGGCGAGTAAATTTGAGGATCCCGCGATCCGAGCCCTTTGAAATCATCGCAACATGTTCATGCTAGCAAGATATAAATATCAATATCAGCGAAGGTATGCGTTGCACCCGTGTCTGCACTCACTCCGAAAATCACCCCCTCGAGTTCGTAACCCATTTCTTCCAAACGAAGCCGAATTTCTGGATCTGCGAAGTAATCCGACTCCTGTGGGCCATCCCCTTCCACTATAGAGCCGCTCGTCGATCCAGCGTTTATTTTTATCTTCTTTTGTTTTGCCTGCTCAGTCAGAGAAATCACTGGACGAGCAGCCTCAGCGACCTTTATGAGGGCACTCTTCTTGGACGGGTCGAGCCCCCTTGCGAGGGCGTCAATCTTCGTAGTTAGATTGTACATCTCTCGCAAGAAGTCGACCGCTTCGTCTGAGTCGGTGAGATCAAAGTCCTTCTGTGCGATGGACACCTGATAATGAATTATTCATAAATACAAAGGGCATCGCGGAAAGGGACGGATCAAACCTTGCCGTTCGATGCTGGTTGCACGAGTATATAACGTTCGGCAGTTAAGTTGGCACGAATGTAAATCGCCACAACGAAAAAGTCATCGGCGGAGCCGCATTTCGTGATGTAATATCCTGCCCGCACGGCGGCGATGGCTTCGATGAGCATGCGCCACCGGTCAGTTTCAGTCGCATCTGAAACGACTTCACAAAGGACAAATGGGCAAAGAAAGCCTGGCGATGTGACACTGATGTTACTGTTCGCCGTGAACTTGCACCAATCATTCGGCTCGGCTGGAGTGGAAATGAAAATAGGAAAATCCCAAGATGATTCTCTGGTGGATATGAGCGTCATGTTTCCATGTCCAGTGGACGACTCACACTCTCAAACGATACGGCTGGACGGGAGGTAGGGAACTAAAAAAGGGGGGTACCATGAAGTGCATCAAGCAAGTGGCAGCTTTCAAATGGGACGAGCGGTCATCGGCAATTCGTTGGGCATCTTCGACATGGCACCGGAGTACGTTGAAGAACGAGATGAACTCTCTTTTGTCCTTCACACTGCATGTCGCAGCATTTGTAATGAGAAAACTTCCCTCAAATCTGGTAGCATCTTTATTATGAGCATTTTTTAGGTCATCCCCGTCGACCGACGACTGCGTGGTCGTTGTTTTGAGCATCGAAGGAACAAAAAAATATGGACGTACGTTGTAGGTGCGTCTATCCGCTAACTCTCTCTCAAGGTTGGTTATCACATCCGATCGAGCTTCACCATGGGACCAAAAGTCGCCGCCTTTCATGTTATAAACAACATCTTCCTTGGACCATCCTTTGAGCTTCATGACGGTGATTTGAAGGCAACGGAACAGATCGCTATGTTCTTGGTTCAACATGGCGACAGCTATGTCAGCTTCCCCTTGAGTGGATGTTGGTTAGCGTCGTGGTCAACAACTCAGATGCGTGGAAGCCGTATAGACACCTACTCTCAGTGGTAATTTCAACAATAACATAGTAATTCTGGAGAACTGGTACATCCAAGAAGGAAGTGGATACCAGCTGTCTCCCATCAAGACGGTCACCCGCCCCCGGGTTGCGAAGATTCTCCTGGAGCTCACGATCGTCGTCTGTTGCAACCTTGTATAAGCGCATACAAACGTCGTGAACTGCACTAAGATCTGATCGCTCGCCCTTGATCTGTTTGACGAGTTGACTAATCTTCGTATTTGCTGAGACTGCAATTGCGGAGCAGTTTTCGACCTCCTCTTCACCTCGTAACCAGAAAAAGATATACGGGAATGGCGCATCTAGGGAAACAAGAATCAATTGAAAGGGAAAGGGAAAGCTTGGATCGCCGCAGCTACGTACCCACTATGATGTGGAGGTGGTACTCGAGTGGTGGTGCCGGGAACACATCTGATAATTCACACGATGGCGGCAAGGGATTCCCCAGCTCAGAGAGGATGACACTACCGAGATTCTCATCAAAGGGATCGGGCACAGGATCCCTGGGCTTGTAGAGCTGGAGATCTTGAGCTGGAACATCAAGTCCCTGGTCTTCCTTTATAAGTTGTCTAAGGGTATTGACAGTTTCAGTCTTTGAAACTGTGATAAAAGAACTGGTATCGACGGGGGTACCTCGTACCCAGCAGGAGAGCTTGAAAACGTTGGACATGGTAGATTTGAACAAGGGACGCCACCCACCAACATAATGCTTATATAATGCGGGCTTGTAAAGCCGAAGAGCTGAAGCGGGCACATCGATTAATTAATTTATACACTGCGGAAACGAGAAAATAACTGTATCCAGATAGTGTACAGATAGAGGTTATTTGCGGAAGCAATCCAGACGAAGGCAAAGTCCCCTAACTCGGCCAGATGATTTCTGGAAAGACGCTATTTACGCACGTTAACCAGAGTCCAGTCGGTGTTCGTACTTGGATCCACATATCTAATTGTCATGAGAATCCGGAAGATGGATAGAATGGAAACAGAGATACTATCTGTTGCATTCAAGTACAGTTGAAGCACAAATTAAGTCCAGTTAGGTTACAGGTAGGCACATGCAAATCCCGCTAGGATCCTCCTCCCACTCCCTGCTCCCCAGAAAGAAAGCCCGCCCATTGCTCCCCTCCCGCCCCCTCATCGTAAACCATCATGTTTCAAGCACCCAGGCAGTTCACTGAGCCGCCAGAAGGAGCTGCACGCACAGATACAAACATCAGTGGAGCACAAGGACCAGGAAATGGACAGCACTCACCAGAACTTCAGACGAGTGCCAGACTCGTCCGTTGGTAATCCGATCGACAATTTATTACAGTCACCCCCTGAGATAGGTTTTGAACAGTATCATTACCACAGTCCAAGACACCATGAACCACAAGGATCCACCTAAATACACTGATCACGGTTTCCCATCCTCAATGACAGGTACCGTGGAAGACCTCCTAATTGCGCCATCCTCTGCTTCGTACAGCATTGATGGTTGCTGTGATACCCTGATAAACGCCAATCACGGTAACGGATCTCCAGCGACCTACGTTGTGACGAGCATTCAACACTACCAATGCTCCCGACACAACGTTGACCTGCCACAGTACGGATATCTGTTGTTACGCGTTGGCCACACTACCCCCTTATGCCGCCAGGGAAACCTATATCAAAGTTTCTCGTACCTTGACTGCTGCCCGTGATGTCGTCACCGTCTTTTCACGAGGAGATCCTCACTCCCACCTGTCGTCGACTGCTGGCCACATTGTCTTGGCGAGTGGATTGCGCCCCAAGCCTTGTCAAAGTTTGGCCTACGCCACGCTCATGAACCCTCCACATCGTCGTTTTGCCGACCAATGCTATCGGCTTCCATGCACAGTATACACCGCTATCAGAGCCACTTGTAGTGGCTACTCTGAGGAACTCGGAGAACAGAGACCGCGGTTCCTATCCGTCTTCAATGCCACCGCATCGAAGGCAGCGGAAAAGGTCATCACACTGTACATCACTCTCGAGAGATGGGAGCAACTAGCGACTGGGACTTGGAGCATGGTGCCAGGAGGGGGATCCGGAGGATCAGTGGGTCTAGTATAACCCAGCTTTCAGTGTGAGGGTCAACGCCACTGCCTTGTCCCGCACCCTTTCGTATACTTTAACTGTATTTCATTGCTTCCCTTACCTATTCCTCGCAAAGTTACTATGATTGACAGGACATCTACTTTACAGTACCTACATAAGCACGCGCACCGTACTTTAATTTGTTGCTCAGGACTTTGTACTGACTCTTTGTGGCCCATAACAACGTCAGTCCTTGACTATTGTTCGGATTTTCTCTCATCTGATCCGGTCTGCGTTCTCGTGCGTCATTCCGTTCCCTTTCCCGTGACATCGGGACATTGACCAGGTATGTTCCGTTGGGTACGGGCGTAACACTGTCTTTTTTATCTCCTAGCATTCTGTTATTTCTATCCCACACAAATAAATTATGTATACTCCGACATGATGTACGAGCTTTCCGCCATCTCGGAGTGTTGGTATAATAACGTGATTGCTTCATCTCGTTCAGCAAAGATAACTGGTGTTATATCGAGCGCTTGTCCAGCCCAGGGTCTGGTGCGCATATGCTCATGAAATGCGGGTTTGACCCGAACCTCGTTGAAGACTGACCATACCTGATTCCTTGAATATGGCGAGTCATTGTGGGTGTGGGGGTAACGGAAAAAAATAAATTACCAAGAGAGATCCAGAATACATATCTCCCAACGTGCCCATAACAAGTCCAACCGCACAGCATGTCCGTCGTACCAATATTAATGCTACAAATTAGAATCAAGATTCGCATCGGCCTCTCCCGGTGGTATCACACTCAAAGCTGCGAACTCCTCCCATAGGCTATACTACCTGTCCAGCGTTCGGGTCAGTCGATGCGCGGAGTACCTTCAGGCGTTTGAATGACTCCACACTCTTCGTCCACATCTCGTGCAGGACGATATATTTGCCTCTGTTCCCCAAACTTGGCCATACGGCCAAAAGTCCAACGATGATGGCTCCTGGGGCGATCGTCGCAGATGTGACGCTGCCCTCGGATCCAAATACTAACAAAGCCAGAGAAAGTACGAAAAATATCATGCTACAAACGGACGCTTATCAAACCGTGCGGAACAGAGAGGCAAAAAAGGTCTCACCCCCAGATGAGCAGAGCAAATGGAAGACTGTACATTATAGCAAGGGCATCCGTGCCAAGCATCGATTGGGTCGACCGCAGCATCAGCGCCGCCTGAACAAAGTAGCGTTGAGTTTACACAGAAATATCATGCCTGCGTCAGACAAACGGCTCAGAACGTACCGTCTCCTTCGCCGACGAAGTGTCCTGTCCACGGATCCCATTCGACAGTTGCACAGAGACGACCAACGATCCAACAACAAAGATGATCGACATGTACGTCGAGATGATGGCAGCGGGTATCGTCCCCTCGTCGTCCGTACCTAGGACCGGAATTGCGAGGAAACCAACGTCGACTGCGAGCATCACGGTGGACTTGAAGGGGAAGTTAACGCTGGAGTTCATCAAAGATAGTATCAAGCGAGGCACATACATAGATCGTGAAACCAGCCCATTCGTTGCTTAGCTTGCTGATGAAGCCTTTCCACCGAGGAAAGTTCACAGTCCGATCAACCCACACTCTCTGGAGTTCAATGGCGTGTGCGGAAGGCCCTCCGAACAAGAGAAGATCGGATATTCTGATGAAGGACGAAGGGGCTTCGTCTTGACCACGGAGCTTGGTGTATACTGATTGATCTGAGTTGAGACGCGCTTCTGGTTGGCCGTAGAAGTTTACGAATCTGCTGCTAGCTGTCCAAATCGATGAGCCCCGGGACAGGAGCACTTATTTGGATCTTGAACTTACTGAACAACCGCATTAACCTCGCTGGGATGTGGAATCACTGTCTGTGTTACTAAGGGAAATCATTGTGACATACCTACAACATACACAGCGTAGACTTGTTGCTTGTCGATGCTTCCTGGAGCGCCGTGAGAATCAGAAAACTTCGTGTCCAACTGTATGACCCATACCTTCGGTCTTGTCCACCAAATCCAACATCCTACCGATTTCATCTAAATCGAACGGCGCGATAGATGTATTTGAAGTAAGAGTTTCTGTATGATGTAAGGGGTGACGACCACTTTGGCAGCAAATCACACACCTGTGCTGGCATGAATCAAGATTCCTTTGAGTTCTGCGTGATGCTCTGCCTTCAGCTTCCGCCTATTGGGATAAAGTTCGAAGTGTCTCCTTTGCGGATGTCAGAAGCAGAATGACCTTCAAACAACTGTGAGCCCCGGTATAATTGACGTTCAACATTAAAAATACATACTGGAAGGAATCAACAGCGTTACCAGTATTGGGTTTCAACAGCGTACTCTGCAGAATAATATCGTTATGCAAAGATGCGTTCGTGGGGATGAGCATGGTTAGTACATACTCATGTGGCTCATCCTGCTCACGCCCTTGACGTTCGCAGAGATATTCGATAGCTTATAGGCATGCACCCAAAACAGCAGTTGCTGCCGGTGGTCAACAAAATAATACAAACACTCTCGGTTTCCGTGGCCATGGTCGACCAGCCCAATGACAAGTTCGACCCCGTCGTGCAGGGTCACCATTTCTCCTGCTGACCGTAGCAATTCGTTGGCCACCTCGTTGATCTTTTGTAGTATGTTTGGTCTGGAAATATCGGCATCTGTCATAATCCGCTTCAAAGGGACTGGGGTTAGCACTTTGGTTCAACGAACAGGACATAGCGGACCCACTTTGACAGGGTTGAGAAAGTACAATGACCCTTCTGGCTGTATGCATCGAACCCAGTCATCAATCGCAGTCCTTCGTTGATGCATGTTACTTTCCCAAAATGTGACCAATCAATCAACCAACCAACGCACTCGTCATAATTCATAACCCCAGCATCCAAGAGCATCTGGACGTCATCTCTTTTCCTGCAGAACCGTCACTCAGCATCAGCGAATATCTATCAAAAAGCTGATGGCCCAGACATAGCTTACACTCTAACCCTTTGTTTATACCTTCTCTCCATGATCTCTTCTGGTGCTCCAGGCCTCAAGGGCCGTCTGGAACCATCCGGAGGCAAATTTAACGAAGACCCCGACGGCGTTGTCGATGCCTGTCCCATGGGTATCGCTGGCACATTAAGCGTGGAATTACTAGGCCCTTGAGAAACCGCGAGAGTCGGGAAGTGACCAACTGGCCTGGCCTGCGCGCGAGATGGCGATGCAAGATGGTCGGATTGGGCGTGGGGCCCATTGCCATTGCCCGTTTGGTTGATGGACGACGACGACAGAGCCTGAGGATTACTTGCGTCCTCCGGCGGCGGCGGCACGACCTGGATGCCCACTTGGGATGAAGACGCGGAAGCTGGTATGGAACTCGCACAATGGGCCTGGGATCGTAGATGGCTGGCTCTGCTGTCAGCAAATGGCTTCGTTACACTCCTGTATATACGCAGCAGGATGGAAAATATATGTCGAAAGGCGTCACTTGAGCGAGGGACCCGGAATACTGTGAGGATACGGGTGAGCCATCCAAGCAGTTTGATTGCGATGGCATGAGCAAGGCCCAGGCTTGGGAGGGGACTTGGAGAAACCATGTTGAACACCAGAGCAGGAAAACCAGACTCAGATGCAGCGAAAGAATACTTATCTCGTTGACTTCACAGGAAGTACTACTAGTACTGAGGCTATATATGTGGATACCAGCAAGTCCTGTCGATGAAAAGCTGTGCGCGACCGCTGGTGGCGGGGTGTACCTTCCCCGTGCTCATTAGGTTGTGTTCCTGATGACTACCGCACAGCGACGTTAAAAGCTCGTTGAACATTGTTTGATGTTTCGATACTAATAGGTTTGCTCTGGAAGTAATTACTATGCGACATCGAGGCTGTTGCAGGAGTGAACGACTGAGGTTTGGATCGGAAGAGTACACCAGAACAGGTATCTCTATCTCGGAAGAAGACAGCAAAGAGAACAATTGCTACACATCATGTCGGTTCGTAACATCAGGTATCAAGTCATAGGATATGTAACAAGTAGGGATCTGCGTATTCTGTCAGTGCATGAAACACGTCCAAGGTCAGATCCGACCACCTACATCATGCGCAAATGTACGGTGCTCGGCGATGCTATTGTACAGGACGATCAGGGTTGCGACGATATCGTAGGCAATGGAGGCGGCTGTTTAGGGTGATTAAAAGGCAGCTTTTCGACTATCTTCTTCCACCACTCATACACTTTCGTGCGGTGATGCTGGCTTCCCCAGAGTGGCCACATAGAAAGAAAGGTAATCACGACCCATCCAGGAGACACAATAGCTATCGTAGTGGCCCTGTGTGGTGAGCCAAAGATCACAAATCCCAATGCCAGGACGAAAAACAGCATCCTAGATTACTCCAGTGTGAGATCACAGAAAAAGATAGATTACAGTGATGCCTACCCCCAAATGAGGAGCGCATAGGGAACACTTTGCATGATCGCCAGCGCTTCTAATCCCAGCATAGATTGAGTCATGCGCTTCATGAAATCCGCCTCAGAAAGCGAAGACCTTCAGTAGAATTATCCAAGGAGAATAAACCAGATAGAACTCACAGCCCCTTTTGCCGACTCTCCTTCCTGACCACGGACTTGTCCAACAAGCAAAACAGAGACTATCAAGGACCCAACGATACAAATCAGGGATAAATATATTGCAATAACTGCTGCTTGTTCCTGCAAGGTGTTTATACTTGTGTCTTGCAACGCCGGTATCGCTAGGAAGCTCACGTCCACCGCCAACATCACTGTAGACTGTCAAGATCATGAGTCGCTATAGTTCAAAGAACAGAGGATTCCTTACATATATGGTGAAGCTGTTCCATTCTGCCAAGAGTTTATTGATAAAGCCTTTCCATCGAGGAAAGTTCACAGTGTGATCGACCCATATCCCTTTCAACGCCTTGAAGTGCGCAGATGCCGATCCAAACAACACGAGGTCAAATACATCGAGAAGGCGTGACGCTCTGCTGTCCTCTTCAGGTTCTGCGTACACAGACTTATCTGCATTGAGACGGGCACCAATTTGACCATAGAAATTCACAAATTTTGCGTGGCCTGGTAACAGATAAGCAAAATCCTCAATGTCAACGGTGCGGATACTTGCTGAACATGCGCATCAATCTAGCTAGAAACATGGGTTCAGTCATTTGCCATATGAAACATGGGTGATCAACCTAACCTATCACCCACACCATTTCTGGCTGTCCTTCCTTGGCGCCTTCTGACACACCACATGAGCGCTTATTTACCTCGTGCGCACTGAGCATTTACCTTGCATCCGGTCTACTAGATCGAGCATTCTTCCGAGCTCATCTACATCGAAGGGTGCAAGAGATGTGTCCGACGTTATCGCCTCTGCGCTTTCAAGTGAGTGGACGCGATTATCATAGCAGAAATGTCGCGCACCCGCGTTCGCGTGGATGAGAGTGCCCTTGAGTGACTCCAGGTCTTCTTGGGCAATCGGCCGACCATGGGGATACAGTTCACAGTGCGTCCTGGAATGCAATGTCAACCTTGCCTACCTGGAGCGAGAGTATGTCAGATTGACATGTCGTCGTGGAAATGTTCTACTTACCCTTGATACGACTTCAGGCACACCAGTATTGTGTTTCGAGGCGGTGCTCTAGTTGATATCAAGATCAGGTGCACTGGCAAAAATCCAATGAGCGTACTAATGTGTGACTTGTTCTGCACGCCTTTTATGTGTCCGAGCAGTTTCTTGTGCTCGAATTCATGAACCCAGAACAATAAACGATGCTGATGATCAACAAAATAGTACAAGGCGGCACGCTCCTTTCTGATGCCTTCGAGCTCGATAACGAGCTCAGTATCTTTGGACAGTTCGATATTTGCAGCTGTGGTCATGCCGAACAGCATTTTCGCAGAGTTTTCTACAGCTCTCAGTGCTTTAGCGTCGGTTGACAGGTTAGCGTCAGTGAGTAATCTCTTTCTAAGACATCAGTACCGTCCATATGAGAAGTTGACACCCTCACTTGTTCACTGTGGTAGTAGTATGGCGCTCCCTCGGCTTGTATCAGACGGGTCCATCCTGGTGGGCAGTGCCTAAATGCTTGACGTTCATGCCGTTCTGGTCAGTAGAAAAAAAAAACAGACTAACTCGGTGTAGTCCCTCTCCCCTGGCTTGACCATACCGGTGTATTGCATCGCCCAGTTACTATGTATGCCGCAATCAGGAAAGATGGTGTAGTCTTCAGAAGCACTTCTCACGCTTTCCCTTTCCTCGAATACCTTCGCTCCATCATCAGATCTGCAGTAGTCGGTTTAAGGACTCTTTGACGACCGCTGTGACGAGTAGTAGCTACGAGTGATGCAGGGGAAAGTGGGCGATCGGGAGCGGTGTTCTGGGACTGAGCGCCCGCTTGGGGATGGGGGTCTGGTTGTTGTGATCCACGGGGCCTTACGGGACCTTTGGCTGCGCTGTGAGAGAAGTTGGCGGTACCAGGTGGGGCGTCTGTGGTTATGACCGGGGTTGAGAGAGCGATGTCCGATGTTGACCCAGAAGTTGGGGCTGTGGCCAGAATTTGCACAGGTGGCGGGGATGCTGGTGACATGCTGGAGCAAGCCCAACGCTCTACGGGACGCTCCTCATTCCGCGACTTTGCTTGACAGCGCCACACTCGGGGCCCGCCATGACGAAGACAGAAGCTGAGTACACGCCGACATGAGGCATACGAGCGCAAGAATACTACACCGAGGGTACGGCTTAGGCAACGGAGGAGCCTGATTATGAGACCGAAGGAGAGTATCATAGCACTTCTTTCCTCAGTGGTGACTGGAGGAAGATGCAATAATCAAGTGGCTCAGGGTCGTGTTCGGTCATGACTGTCGGAAAAGATGGGCAGCGCCGCGCTCTCACGAGTTCTCCTGCAGGTATGTAAAGATACAGGAAGTAAGTACCATCTTTCAGTCGGAAGAGACTGTGCGATTGTCCGCGAATGGACTACACCATGCGATTTGCCGTCACACTCAGTCGTCCCTTCAGCTCGAGGTGAAGTAGCTGGACCAATACGAGACGCGATGTTCACCACCACGTCTCAATTGGCAAGTCAGGTTCTTGGCATCAATCGTTAGACGTTCTGATCATGACTTGACCCTGAGGTGGGTTAATCGTTTCGTTCGTTTTTGATAGCAGGGTTTGTCACAAGTCCAGGTCATGAAGCCAAATATGAGGCAGGTTACCCTCAGTCAATATCAATATCAATATTGGAGCGTGTAGAACAACGCTGGAGTTCTACCTCGGAATAAGATTGCAACCGAACCTGTAGACAGAATTGCCATTCCACAAACAAGAAAGGTGGACGACCATAAAACTTGACTAGCCACAGTTTATTCCGCTGATGGGCTGGACGTCTGGCTGCCTACACCCCGGCCATGCATAATGTGATATGACTTGCATCATGATGGAAACACGGGATGCATACTCACGAGGTAGTGTTTAGCAGAATCACATACGAAGGGCCTAACTGGCAACATGGTCGTAGGGCCCAGGCCGTTTCGCTTTGGGTAGGGCGATGCTGTCAAGATGCGGAGGTGTTCTCAGGCGTTCTCCCATCGCTTTACAGCGGAGTTGACCACGATTTCAAGGGTAAGAACTTGGTGATTCTCAAATGACTGTTGTATTATCTCAGGCATCATGCTATCATGAGAATTGTGCCATCCTCTTTTGCGTCGTTGACTATCTGGGCCTGTTATTATGGGACATGACCTGGCAACCAAGACTCGCTTCCCAACATCAGTGGCTGGAATGTACAGTCGTGTGTGTACGTTGAGCCTTGACTACGTCGTCGTCAATGCGTGAAAGCTGAGTCATAGTTTGAACTGGCGCGACCGCGAGAGAATGAAAGAACTGTCTTCTTCGGTTTGAAGAGCACGAAAACCTTGTCTATTTCGCGCCCCACGGCTCTCCTGTCAGTCAAACTGGCGATCCGCTCTGGTATCTTGGGTACGTGTGTGTTTCGGTGTCATCAAGTATTTAAACTGTATCCAAGTTGAAACGGCGTTCGAGATAACATATTCATGTTTCCAACGACCCTGATCGATCAATGATCGAGGTTCAGAATAAAAATAGCGCGGGGAAACGGGAAGTGGTAGGCAATCGTGGGAACCCGCCACAATGCAAGTCTAGTAGATTATAATTATAATTTGTCGGCGCGGTGGCTCGGGGGAAATGCCCGTATAATGATACTGTCAAGGACTGCGGACCGAGCTCAGGCTCGAGTTCAAGTTCTCACATATGTAGTCACTGTGGAAACGAGCTCTGAGTGGACGCATTAGTATGACAACACGTTCGCGACGATCCATTAATGGACAGATAACTCGACTCACCGCTGAACATCGAACTGCTTCTTCCGAGTCGCAGCGGAATGAATGTGTAGCCTATCATGAAATGCAATGAAGCAGAGTCACGTTCCATCAGCCGCCGCATCTGCAAAAATGAATGAACTCGAACACTAGACTTTCGCAACTTGATGTGACATACAAGTCTTGATAGCATCGATCCCTTTAAATTATATTGATGCTTTCTGTCAGTAAGCAGCATCGACGGTTCGATCGACAGGGAAGCACAGTAGAGCTTACCGAGCGGATCTGCCCCGGCCCGTAATGACTTTGATTACTCGGAAGAAATGACAAAATGTTATATCCTCCGTTCCGTTTATCCGCCCGAGTGAACTGACGCCGAAGCTGTCGATCATATAGTCACTAATCCCCACGAGCAGCGACCTTCTACGCCACTTGTTGAACTTCTTCCTCCTCGGGGGCTGAAGCGATGATCGTCAGTGCTGTCAAAAGCTGCAGAATAATGTCACATGCCAGAAGATAATCCCCTGTCTTCGCAGGCAATAAAGCTGTTCGCTATTGTATCGCGTTGACGTGGTTCCCACGCACCCTCCACGAAAGCTTGCATTCTGCAACTTAAACACAAGTACCGTGTGGGCAGCTTCAATTCTCCGGGGGTGAATGGGCTGTGGTATATGATCATATATGTGATCGTGGCAGCTGCGGCGCACCGATCATCAAGGGCCTTGCATAGTCATTACTAGACGATACGGCGTTCATTCATTCGATGTCACTTGATCAACGTGCGAATACCTGAAAGCTATCCATGTCAAGAAAAAGAAATCTCACCTTTGTTTTCCGAACCGATTTGGAGAAAAGTGATTCATATTGCTTGGCGCCAGTGCTGTGAATGAGGATGAAGGCGTACAAGCCCCTTTCGATGAGAGACAAGTGCTCGAGCCCTCTGCCCCATTGAGTGTAAACGTTCGCGTCGGCTAGCAACCCACAGCACTTTGTGCGGGGAGAAGGAAATGGCGATAACGCGTGCACGCGTCATACGCCCGCTCACGTGAGTTTGGTCGATGCTCCTTCTCGTGTTGATTGCTACAAGAGGTTATACAACTCGAACGAACGAACCTGTGCCTGGCGCGTTAGTGACGCACTGCGACGTGATCATGAAGGGCACATCCGCTATATTCGGAAATCTTGTTAAGATGAACTCCAAAATACTCCAGCCAGTTCCTGTCATACATGCAGATAAGTAGGACCGGGATTCTTCGGTAGCCCACGCTGTGAGATATCGATATCGTCAGAAATTGGACATCGCTAGTTCCTTGAACCATCCCTTGTTCTTGTTGTAAGGTCCAACCGTATTCACAGGCATGCATCATGCATCATGGCCATTGGTGCTAGAAGCGGGAAAAATGTGACCCTGATATCTGGGGCTTCCCTGGATGATCGTGGTTACAGTATTAGGTTACATCAAACTACATCGCTATAGGACAGCTAAGGTGAGAGATTGATATCACTTATCAGATAAAAAAAACCCACGTCACAAATACGTCAAGCCAGTGTCCCGTAGACAAACCGTTCATACGTTTATTCTATTTAATGTCAGGTGCCCACCTTACGTCGTTGTGCAGGTATGGGAAACCATATCAGAGTATGTGTGGCTCTTCCCCGCACCAGTGCAACACTGGAGGTTAAGAAACGGAGTTCTGGGAGGATGCACTGTGCGCGTGATGTGCTTGTAGTGAAACCCACAGTTGTCCACGTTCATGCCATTGTTCGAGGCCGCGTTGCTTGAGATGAATAGATGGTTGTTGCCTGTGGCGTTTGCTAGCAACAATGACCACGCTGGCGTTGTACTAGTAAGAATCTCCGATGGACCCTCGAGTTTACACTAGCCAGATCTGGCTGAAACTGTTCTCATGATCGCAGGACCTCCATTAGATTCGGCAAAAAAAACGGTGGAACGTTGAGCATGGAAAGCGAGCGGCTGTCAAGCTATTCGTCTCTGGTGGCTGACATATTATCGGAGTATAAGTTGATCAGGCTATCAGATAAACATACGAGCACTTGGCGAAAAAACGCAGTTCTCAGGGGCATATCGTGGGTACGATCATACTACATACAATGGATGGACGAGAATTGCTCAAACAAGTCGCCAAGAATCCGTTCTTTGAGAATTATTTCTAGACTAACCTTGTCCTTGTGTTTTTGACTTGTCGAGCGGTGCCAGATGAGTTAACAAAGGCTGTTCATATTCCCTCTGCCCGGCGTAGCTGCGGCTCTGTTGCGTTGAACATATGAAAGTAAGTCGGATAAGTGATCGAGCCGGAAACGAAGATTGCGTCCGATCGGATTGAAATCAGCTGGGTGAACGCACCTGATCTTCCCGGACCTCACTGACCAGCCTGTCCGAAATGTTGGACTTTGGTAGCCCAATAAGTGCACTCCTGAACGGATGTAATGAAGAACAGACAGTGGATCATATAACCTTTGTACCGAAATAAAGGGTAGCGCGAACTGAACATCCAGTCACATATTTGGGCTAAAGCGGACAGTTATCCAAAGCTTATTTGATTTGGTTAGATGAAAACTTGGGCTAGATAAGTTACCACCCAAGCTGTAAACTGTGGACAGTTTCCCATGCTGTTTGTGATGTGGCTGACGAAGTGTCACCTTCCGTAAGGTGCTAAGCGACGAGCTGAGCTCACCAGAAACAAAGCAAGCCTTGCACGCATAACCGGTATACGCTAAGAATCGGGAGTGAGTCCACGATGAATCAACAAGGCAACCTCGAAAGCAAGCGCAAGGGACAGTGTACCGAGAACGAGGTTAACGTGAAGTGCAGAGCCTCATGCCAGTGGGGAGACTGGGGTCACATTCGGTCGATTTACGTGTGGATCTGGTCCTTCTTTCTACCTACCGATGACGAGGGCCGTGTCACTGGTGTCATTTACTAGCACCTGAATAGGGGAATACTCGTGCATATATGATTCCCGACTGTATACTCGAAATTCCGCAATGAGCCTGCATTAAAACTCTGAGGATACATACAAGAGGCAGTGGTGCGCTGTCCAGAAGGCGTGGTTAATACGTGAACAACGACATGGCACTTTTATGTACGAGTTGGCTATAGAGAGCGACCGCCGTGAAGACACTGATCAAACACTGCCCTAGGAAGCGATGTACTTCATCCGGACTCGGAAGTGCAAAGTAAGTATGAGATAAATGTTGGTGCTGCTCCGTTTCAGTCACAAGACGGATATAAACACCTAGCGCAGCCCTGTATGTTTATATCGCGTGTCACTGGCACTTGCAGTGTGCTTGCAGTCGTGAATGTAGAGCTTTGCTGAATCGGAAACAAGGAAGCTGGGAAGATATTGTGATTACATAATTGAAAAGTTCGTTGCCTTGCTGCTGCGTTCAACGTTGTTCGAGCACTTTGGCGTTTGAAGAAAATTCGGTGAGCCGACAGACCGACAATGCCTATCAAGCATCTCGAAAGTGAGTTAGTACCTGGATAATTGTACCGTGGCTTTTGGTAGTCAAGGTACTGACCCACACGTTTTATCCAGCCTACCTCGCCGAGCGGAAGCACTTGCAATCATTTCCTCTGAGCGTCTTATCAGACTCCCGTCTTGGAATCGATGCGTCCTATTACTTGCAACAGCTCACCGATAATCCTCCCTCCCGCGAACCCCTACTCGCCGCCACCGGCGGTCTTCCTCTGGCGTTAAACCAGCGCATCGAAGCCGATCTTCGTGCCCTCGAAAAACTTCGAATCAAGCCTGTCTTTGTCTTTCCTGGCTTACTTCCCGCTAAGCGTTGGAAACAGCACCACCATCACATCGAATATAACGAAGCTTGCAGAGACAGAAGAGAGGCTTGGGCAAAGTATGAGGCTGGTCAGGAGGAAGCTGCTATCAAATTATTCGAAGGGCGCAATGGCCTCGCTCAGTGGGATCTCTGGCGGGTGGTTCTTCGTATCTTCAGGCAACGCAATGTCGAGTTCCTAGTCGCACCGTATGTTGCATGGGCTCAGGTGAGTTCACCGAATTTATATCACATTTACCTCCGGCTGACGCCGTTTGAAGCTGATCTACCTCCTCCGACACCCAAAATCGTATATTCATGCAATTTACGGTCCAACGGATACCCTACTCTACCCAGGCGTGGACAAATTGATTACTTATCTTGACCTCACCTCCAGCTCGCCATCCTTCACTTGCACCTCCAAGCGCTCAATTTTGAATGACCTCGCAGTCAACGAGGACCAATTCCTCGACATAGGAATTTTGGTTGGTTTCGAACATTCTCTACCCTTCCCTCCTACTATGCACGAACAAGCGCTGAAGGCCACAGTTGACATGGTCAAGTACCACAAATCTGGCCATGCCGCCGTATCCGCGTTCGCCGAGCATCCTGGCGTCAAATCGACGCAATATCCGGATCAGTATGCTCGCACGCGTTCCATGATCAAGTATTCGTTGATATTCTCATCCGAAGGCAGCGTGGCACCTCTCCCACTCGCTATCACTACTCCCCCGACCCATGGCCATTCGAACCACCACCCCCACCACCCTACCGCAGCGGACATACCATTGGACCTACATGAGATTTTCACGCACCGTCTGCCTGATGAAGTATATTTCTATCTCTCTCGTGGCCTCTTGGGACCTCAAGCGCTTGTCTGGTTGACCAGCGGTCAGATTGTCGAGCCACCCCCACTCGATAACGGTGAGACGACCGAATACAAGCGGTTCATCAAGGAGGTTATCACGGATGGTCAAACCGGACCACGCGCCACGGCACTTGCCCTGATAAGCAGTGTCTCACACTCGTTCTGGAACAACCGCAAGGTGATGGGTAATTTCTGGTTTGAAAACCCTGCACCACACAGTCAAAAGCCAGTTCAACACAGTTCGCCCC
Source organism: Gyrodon lividus (assembly GCA_014904945.1). Lineage (NCBI taxonomy): Eukaryota > Fungi > Basidiomycota > Agaricomycetes > Boletales > Gyrodontaceae > Gyrodon > Gyrodon lividus. The sequence continues at coordinate 147,993 of MU127450.1, forward strand.
AGACGGCGCAACTGGCGGAACGCGTAGCGGGCTGGAACGTTAGCTATGCGATAGTGGAAGAAGAGTTGAGAAGACAGAACGTGAGCATTGACCCTGGAGACTGCCCGTCAGCTGACGTTCTCGGTCACTGCAGTCCTCGACTATTGACTTTGCGCTATGCTTGGGTGCGACTGTGTCAGAAAAGCACGCCCTGCGGACCAAAGGGAAGTCGAACCTTCCTACTGGTCAGCTGGACAAAAAAGATGAGGTTGTCGCCAATGTTATCTGGCGGTTCCTTGAACTCAGAGGGTGAGCAACACGTCTCCACTACAGCAACTGAACATGAACCGACACTTTGGTCTGGTAGGTTCCTACTGAACTCCCACACACATTCCCCGTTGGCACGAGCGATGTACACGGCAATTAAACAAGCTCGTCTGAACGACAAGTTCCAGGATCCCTTATATTTGTTCCTGGAACTCGTCAGGGCAGGGGTGATGCACGGTCACTTATGGTCAGGCCGAGCGTTCAGTGGAGGTCCTAGTTTCGGTACCGGTACGGGTCTCTCACGTTGGTGTTATGGTTGATGGGTCTGATCATCACATCTGGTTTCAGATGACGAGAAATCGTGTATGCTCCTTGTCATGAGAGTCTTGAGCATCGTGCCTTTGAACTTCAAGGTAAGCGCTCTACATCTGGACGATCTAATATTTTTGACATATCAGTTCCTGATGATGTATTTTGTCTCAAGCCACAACCATGGTCCGCTCCATTGTCACGTGAATTACTGGTCTTCAACTCGTTTATGCGATCCCTTACACGTGCACTACGCACCCTATTGGAGGTCACGACACTGAACATGCTGCTGCGAAACGACGCACGCAGGGCGCGGGACGACCTGCTTGATATCACGTTATCACTTCCCTTCCAGACGGAAGTGAACACCGGTTTTGGGGTGCTTGCCAAGGTGTACCTGGATACGCTGACGCACCTGAATAACCAAACGAGAGTACGGGATCCCAACGCGGAAGGAGTGAAGGAATACAAGCAGATGGCGATTGAAATTTGCGAAGAAACTTTCCCGGGAGTGAAGCTGCCTAAACAAGAAGTGGAACGAGGTTTCCGATTCTGGGACATCGTAAGTAGTTGATGATGGCATGAAAGCAGGATTGGACTTGAGGCTGACATGCGTTGAATGTTCACAGGCGTTGACTGCCATGAGGCAACTTCACTCTGAGGGTGCAGTACTTCGCGAGTTGATTGACCAGTTCGAGGCGGCGGAAGCATGGCTTGCACCGATGCGACCTTGAGATGAGACCGCCACGATGTATATCACACAGGGCTATCTTAGGGAAGAGAGAACTTGTGTAAACCTTTTTTCTCGTCGCGCGCAGTGACTGAATCTGGCGACAGACTGTTGATAGGTTGATCGGACTGTAGCTATAGTACTGTTACTATTGCATGGTATCGAATTGGCATTGACATGTTTTTTCATCACGTGGACAACAACACATAACCGGGAAGAAAGGAAGCGATTACGAGGAATGTACGACAAAGACTTGAACGTGTATTCTCGGAAGGGATTTCGGAAGTGGAGACGGAGGAGGAGACGATGGGAAAAAGGAACAGGACATAAAATGAAGATGTGAAAGGCATGGGAATGGGTGGATATAAAAGGAGATATGGATGTCTTGATGTGGACACGTGACCATGAGCGGAGAATGAAGATGGATGTACTCCGAAAGGCGGATATCGAAAAAGAGTACCAAAATCTGAGATCTGATGAACCCAAAATAGGAAAAAGTGCATCTCGCTGTTTATCGCTCGATCTCCAGACTCTCAGCTTCTCAGGGCTAACCACAAATTCTTGGGCTTTGCCTTTTTTTTCGAGATGCGGCGGCTACAAATCCACGAACGGATATCCAGATGGCTCGCGTGGCATTCCAGGGCTTTTAAATTTAAGGATAACTCATCCTCTCCTCCTCCTGCCCATCCATCCTCACGGTTGATCTCCCTCAAGCTCAAATGCGTGACATCCACAACTCTATAATGCTTCATCCCTCTACCTCCCCGTCATCCATCAGCGCTTCACCACTGCACATGCTTGCGTATGATCAGTCCAAAGTCAACCCTGGCCACCTCTATGTTCGCCAGCCCCACGCAATTCAGATCATACAACTCGTAGAGTGCACCCCTCCTCCGCGCCGCATCTCCTCTGTCATCGAATCCAGTTCAGCTGGCTCTTCCTCCGCTTCCTCGTGTCCGTCCACCTCTGACTCAGAAGAAGAGTGCTCGTCATATTGCTCGTCCATCGTCACACCAGACGAGTCATCCCAAGACCGAGAACCCGTTCCGTGGACAGATGACACTTACAACACTCGCATGAAGCGCGTGTATGATTGGAGAGATGGTTTCACAAAAGCCACAAGCGCACTGACTGGTATGTCTTTCTCCGGCGTCACTGCTCACCACTAGCCTAACCCGTCCGTCTAGATTCTCGCGCATGTCCTCTCAAACGAAAGATGACACCACATCAGACAGATGATGATACTGTGAGTTCACTATCATTTCTCCCTCTCAGCACGGTCGCTAAATGTTGCCTCAGGTCTCACACTGTTCAAAACGATCACGTTCACGGGATGGCCACAGCATATCTAGACTAACTGGATATCCTTGTCCCGCCTGTGATACCCCTTTCCCAACACTCCAAAGTTTGCGCAAACACGGGCGCACGCCTAGTGTTTCTGAAGCATGTCGTATAGCGGTGGAGTACAATTTCGAATAATCCGCACCTTGTTCTCTTTTCCCACTTCATTTCGCTTTGGCCACCAACCTTATTCTGACTCGTCCACCGTTACGACGATCATGACTACGCCGTTCACATCGTCGTACGATAACCACGACTATTTTGCATCTGCGTTTACCTACCGTACATATATTTCCCATACTGTGTACTACCAGCCAACGATGTGGAAGGTTTGCATTTATCGCCTGTACGCTATCTGATCACTAGATACTCTTAATTATACCATATTAATCCACTATTTTTTTTTCCACCTTCAAGGGTCGACGACATACTGGACACAATCGTTGGAAAGGAGGCTTGGCCCTGGTCAGCGGGCGAACTTCGCGCGAAACTCGTGTACGAAATACCATTGACAGAATCCAGAATGACGTTCTGCGGGGCTGGCAGGCGCTCAATCAGCAAGTGCTAGTCAACACCCTGCCTGGCAGGCACAATTCCTGACACATTCCCGATCATCATGGTATGGCATGGGAATCCGAATGAGCTCCCACAACAACTTGTTGTGGAAATGCTCCTTGCCAATCGGCACTTGCGCTCATCATGCCGCCGGACCATGTCTCCTTGAACGCTCAGTTCCTCCCACGTCGACTACGGACTTTGGCAGAGACTGACCAGCCTACCGCGTGTTTTCTTCACCTCCTGATCTCCCCCCGGTAATCATTTTGAACATGGTCTTGAGCAAAACGTTTCTTTCGGACACGGCACCGACGTGACAGTGAGATCACACACCCTGGCATGTTGTCTGAGACAGACCAACTCAACTTTTTCTTTCTCTCACCAAATTACTGTTGGGTCCTCTACCCCACAGCTTTGAGCCCATCCGGCAATACATCGCCCGAGCCGTACGTTCGTCTTCCTTCGGGAGCTTGGCGTGTCGAAGCTCGAAGTACTCTGCCGTACGCGATTGTAATACGAGTTGTGATGGAATCGAAATCCGCGTCATCGGTAGCACCTCACCGTTCATTTGCCATTGCTTCGAAGATTGATCCATCGACACCGTGTGTCCAGGCGAATATACGGAGCAGAGTAAGAAAAGCGGGATTGGTCACTGCGGCAAGACAAGCGCTTGTTTCCCCCGTGCCTTCGGAGAAGTACCCACGAAGATCAAATATTTATATTGAGTTTTCCTTTTCGTGATTCGACGCGGACATTGATCCAGGTAACAAAATTATTTAGTGATTTTACCCAGGCGGTCAAGCAGCGTATACAAACCAAATACGCGTCTTGTCCCGCAATCTCATGTTCGATCGTAACCAGTATGCTCACACAACGAGCTCACAGATCACAAAGGGGCTTTCTGAGGGCGCACAATCTAGTCAGTCCTGCATTGCTATTGTGCAAGTACATAATCGTTTGCCAAAGGTCCCCGTCGTGTGAGAGCGCACTGCAGTACACCGCCGCTGTGAGAAAAGGTGTCTCCGCAAAGTTCACTGCTCTCAGCGAAAAACTCCACCCAAGGGTTGCTTTGACAGGAAAAGGCCGTCATTGTTGATGCAATGTGCAGTGTCTTCTTTTTCTAAAGTCGTCCGCACATTCACCATAACCAATGTATTGGGAAGGTAAGCTGCCTTCTCACTTTCCCATCGTTTGTGAAGCCAACTTAAACTTATCCATGCTTCGTATTGACGCAACTTATCTCCTTGCGTTCTGCCAGCCTGCCACTGCAAGTCGATCTGTGTCCGGCGTCATCCGATACCAGGCTGTACGAGCAATATTATTCGCCCAGATGGAGTGACCCACAGGCGCTCGTTATTCCTTTTACAACCTTGGCGACGTCCTTGTTTCTTATTTTAGAGACAGAGAAAGGTGGATTCTAAACTTGCTCTGCCATTTAGGATGCTTCTTTACTCTGATCGCACGATCTCTCGAGGAAATGTGATGAGTCGGACAGATTTTGCAAATTCGCTCGCCATCTAAAGAAAGGGAAGGAAAGAAAAAAAAAGTAGCCAGGCCATACCTCGAATTCCCAGCTCGTCGAATGCAGTGAAGTAATCCACGAGTACCGCGTTTCAGCTAACGTAGATGAACGTGAGTGCAGTCTGGGATAAGGACACAAAGCACCGGACCGACTTACTGCCATGAGATATCAAATGATCAGGGTGGGTCGGAGTGTGTATGTTTTTTTTTTCTTGTTTCGTATGTTTGGAGTGCTAAATTTACCGGGTAACGTTCTCCAAGTCGGATCCGGTGTCATCGTGTCTTTCGTTCCGCTGCATCGTACCATCACACTCTTGTGCTTGTTTCTGTAACGTTCGGTGCAGTCACCAACACCTCGGAGCTAAAAGCGGAGCGCGCCTGCCACCGTGTGTGCACGTGTCCACCGTTCGTGGTGTGAATAATCAATATCGCCCGAAGGCAAACAGCGGAGATGATGGGGTCGCGCCTGATGAAGTCCATCATACACCGTACTGCTCCGTGTACACGCCAGAGGCAAGAATAGTGACGCGTGCATGCCTCGAGGCCAAGGCGGGACTCCATGCGCCTTTGTGCCACTTCAGGATGGAGCACAGTCACTCTCAAGGTTGGAGGCCGCGGTAGCCCGAGCGGCGTGAGTGTTTCACCCACAGTGCGTTCGGTATTAACCACTTGAAACCAGTTCGAGCGGGCACGAGTCCGCTAAGGCCGACTCCCACGTTGCGGGCTTTGCAACATCCAACGATGCGTCCACAGGACTCGTGGCATTTGCGGTCCTCGCGAGGTGGGTCGTGCACTTCAGCCATTACATCGGCTTTGTGCTCTCCCAGGCCATTGGTGTCTCTCCAAAAATTCTAGGGTGCTTTCTTGTTCTTGGCTGCGGTACCGCCCGTCTCCGGATCATGCCTCTAGGCTCTGGGCCTAAACTTGTACTAACGAGGTCATCTATGACACTTGAAACTAAGCTAGGGAACACGCCTCAAAAATGGAACACAGTCGTTTTTCACTTGCAAATGCCCTCTCGTAATAGTGTGAGTTCGTCGAAATCTACTCACGCACATAGCTCTGACCCAGATAACCGGTGAGCAATAGACGGCTTCCGACGGACCAGTGGCTTGGGGGTGATTACCTCGCTCAGGGAGGGCGAGGCTGATCGATCTAGTCCCAGAACCTTGTAGCTATTCTCAGACCTCACGGCGTCATCTTGCTCTGGGGTTCCGTCCGGCTTGACTGGAATGGACAATCGACGGATATGGCCTGTGGTTACATTCGTGAAAAAACTGTCGCCACCGTGGAACTGCGGTCCTTGAGGAAGCTGATACAAAGCATGCGTCGGGCACCTTTCGCGAACGTTGCATCCCTGTGAATCTGGTTTTACATACCACATCCAGTGCGTATCAATAAGAAGGGCGTGCTGTCTGTATTCGCACGATGAGGCGCACAGTAATTATGGGATAGAGGAGTGCCTCTATAAAGCACTTCTACGGCGCGCAAGGAACATTCCCAGTGAAATTCAAGTCACAGAAGACGTGGAAGAGTGGTCTTTTTATGTCCGGATTTTGCCACTGGCAGGCTCAGTTCGTTGGGCCCTGGAATAGGCACAAGCGGGACAAGGTGTCCCAATAATGATCGAGGGCACTTGAGTGGAGGAGCTCCTCACAGCAGGGTGAGTTGGAGGATTTGTCCCTCCTCCAAAGTCACTACGACGTCGACTCTTTGGAGTATCAGCAAATCACGAGAGAAGATATAAACAGGGATTCTGCAAGCAGGGCACTTCGAATTGTAGACCGATCAGAACTTGTTACAATTTGGTGAAAACGAGCTCGAAAGCTGCTTTGAGTCATCGATATACCTGGTACCCACGGTACTTCGTATCGGCTCATCTATGAAATCCTTGTGAATGGTCATCACGAATGCTGTTCATGCTGCTGTTGTTCGAAGTAGCTCATCGTGGTCACCTGTACAAACCGTCTTGACTGGGAAGGCCACGAGAACTCAGTCAAAAATACATGGAAGAGAGAACGGCAGAGCGGTAAGTTCGCACAGCAAATGCCCATGACATGCCACAGGACTATCCACTGGCATCATATCATCATCTTTGAGGGCTTGATGTTTGAATCCCGTGTGTGACTGCCAATTGGACTGCTATGCCACCGACTTTGTCGAGCCGACATTAGTCCTATCTGTGACGGTTTCTGCATGGATGGCTTCCATCTTTCAAGATTTCATCTTTATTTCGTGCGATGGCGATTCGGGGTGCTTCCGTTGCGAGGTCTGAGACTATGTCACATCGTATGTTGGACGATGCTAGGTCTTTTTTGAATACCGTGACGTTGGGGGTCGCCAGCGGGAACATTGAGGAGGAACGGCTGGACGGTGCGGTGGTCTACATGTATTTCAGAATGGGGTTTGCATCATGATGGATCAATATTGCAATGGAGCTACCCTACGCGTGCCATGTATTCCATCGATAAACAGTGGATCTGTTTTCTTGCAAAACATATCTCATTCTAGCGAACGAGCTTTGTGCAGCAACGATGACATACGGGAATTGCCTTTCTGGAGGTTCGGCTTCGTTCGGCAAAATAAAGGTTTGGCTGTGGCACGACCTGGGAGACACATTCACGACGCCGCTCTCTGGTCGACCACTACCACGACATGCCATCTCTCAAGAGCCATAGACAACTAGTACGCTCCTTCGATGGTGGCCAAGTACTCCCTCTGAAAGTCTCCGATACTAGAGCATCCCCAGGGTCATGCCTCCCTAAACGTTGTTTCCGGCTACTTATCATCCTATTCCTGTCCTCATGGGCGCTTCTCTGGTTCTACAACCATCAAAACGGAGACCTCTCATCGCCGAGCGAAGGGAATACGACGGATCACTCCTTACCACCCCTTTACGAAGCATATCACGACTTTGAACGACACCTACCGCAACATAATCTCTCATTATCTTTCCCAGAGGGCAGGGATGTGAAATTTTTCTGGGCGGCTAATCATGTCACTGGTAAGCGTGGCTTCACTTGGGAATGCTCCAGTCCATGTAATATTTGGTAGCCTCCGGATGGGGAAACGCTATGCAAGAGATTCTCATCAATGCCCTTCTCGCTCATGCTACGAATCGAGCGTGAGTGATTCGATGTTTTGATGGGATTCGACGGTTTCAAACCTGCTTGTCCAGTTTCGTCTTTGATAATTTTACGTGGGACCGTAACGGTCCAGATTACGCAGAATTCAATGGCAAACTAATTCCTGCTCGAATACCCCTTTCTGCCCTCGTCAGCGGTATGTCTTTTACCCCTTCAAATATGCCCGGAAACCTGATTGGGGGATCTCAGGTCCTATAATTGGATCCTCCTTTGACCCAGGGGACCCGACTCCCCGTGCCGTTTCACGGGAATATTTCAAGACAGTGTGCCCGGACCCGACAGTCATAGACAGCATGACAATCAACGAGCATCTTAGACTCGACCCCGATGTTCCCGCATCACAAATATTCGATAAATGGGTCGAAAAGTTGAATTCCATCAATGATCCCTGCGTAGAAATCCAGCAGAGCTCGTTCCAAATCTTTGAAATATGGTACGTTCGACACACCTACTTCAGTGGATGCTGACTGAGTTCAAAACCCAGGCTATTTGGATCGGAACGGATACTATCTCTGTGGCCACGGCTTTCAAAGTCACCTATCCTTCGCAATTTCTCATGGTCTCCTCTCGTCCTGCAAACGTTTTCCCGAAACGCAGAACTCTTTGGGGCTACTTCCACATCTTTCCGTTTCCTCCCATCTTATCTGCGACCTTCAGCTGCGCCTCCGACCTTGGCGGGATTGCAAAATGTTGACCCTATTCTTCCAGCACCCAAAACAGACCCAATTCCTGGGCTCCTCGTATTACACATCCGCCGAGGCGATTTTGCAGGCCACTGCTCTCACCTTGCGAACTGGTCTGCGGATTGGAACGGTTTCAACAAATTCGCCGCTCTTCCTGACAAATTCCGGGTCCCTGTCGACGGGGGTGAGGGCGAGACCACCGAAAGGAACATGCAGATGTATCTCCAGCGATGTTTCCCGACTATCGAACAAATCATCGAGAGGGTACGCGACGTCCTTGCCGACCAGAAGAGACTATACGGCAACAAGAAGGAGCTCAAGAGGATCTACATAATGACAAATGGGGACGTAGAGTGGCTAAAGCAACTGAAGGAGGCTCTCATGGAGGTGAAGAAATGGAATGCCGTCGTAAGCAGTCGCGACCTTCGCCTTGGCTGGGAAGCAAAGCACGTCTCGCAGACTGTGGATATGCTGGTCGGCCAACGTGCTCAGGTGTTCATCGGGAACGGTGTGAGTAATTCTTTTGCCACCTCGCCTTGTGGTTGCTTGCTCACCGCCAATCCTTCAGTTCTCAAGTTTGACTTCAAATATCGTCATGTTCCGGATGCTGAGGGAACTGCCACCGGAAGACACCAGGTTTTGGTAGCTAGTCCGGTTCGCTCTTCTTGATGCCTGCCTTGTGGCCCCCAATGGTATATACAGCAGCGCCGATATTGGTGTCTAGTCACCTCAAGCTATCATCCCGACGCCGCACTCCGTCACCTCGTCGTCTGCCTTCTATACCCAGCATCTATGTTATACCCGCCAATATTCTCCGCGCACACCGTTTAGCTGCGTGTCCATTGAGGTAGCTTATACGACCAGAACAGTCCTATTAGTTAGTGCACGTCCATTATATTGTATCAGTTCTGTCAACGACAGGTGTTAGTTATATGCGTCGACTACACACTTGCAAGCACATGTATAATTTCTTGCGAGTAGTCGCATCGGCTCGCCGACCTTTGGTCAAATTGGAGTGGGTACGACGGATTCACCTTCGTGATCAGGGGCTGATATTGTTACTTACACTCGACATGTAAAAGTAATGGCGTCTCACTCCCATTTTTGAGGACAGCAAATGGCAAATGTACTAGTGACTACCGTAGTATCCCAAGGGCAGAGGGATCCTGTAAAGAACTGTCGCTTACATCTTGCTCTGTATCGTCTCACTGATGTGATGGGTCCCGTCGATATGTGTAAGTCCTTACTCAGATAGCCTGGGGTTCTTGCAGTACCTACGTACTCACATAGCCTACCAAGGGTGCCTCTTCCTTCGCAGCAAAGGGCACGTTGGCTACATCCGTGCACGGTCTCAAATCCTTGTATCTCGAGTCCACGGCCGTGAAACTTGTCAATAGGTCAGCCAGTGCCAGTGCGTGTTCATGAACGTGTGATCCTGACTCTCTCATCCCTTCCCCCTGCGATGCGCGTATCTTGGTCGACTTGACCTCAAAGGCAGTAGAGACACAACATCACAAAGTTAGCTGCGTCTGCTCTAGAGGTGCTGACCGGGCGTCCTGTTCTTATCTGATTCCGTCGTTCGTGATCACATGGGCTTAGACAGCAGATGGGCGGCCAGACCTGGTGATCACCCCTCCCCCCCTGAGAAACGGACAGAATTGATTCAGGGTAGGTCTCGAGCCCTACACAGGATCCGTTTCGCCGTGGTACTGATAGGAGCGTTCCGTACGGGGGAACGCTGCGGGGTGTGAACGAACGATACAAAGGAGGATTCTCGTGCGTCATCGACTTTTTCAATTGTCATCGAGAGGTACAGGAACAGGATCCCATTGGGGCTTCTCTGCAGACTCTGAGCCCAGACAATGATTGTCCCGATAGGAGCGTTCCGCACAAAGAAGGGCTGTGGGTGTGAACGAACGATACAAAGAAGGATTAATGTGCATCATCAAGTCTTCAATTTCATCGGGAGTACAGGACGGAGATTAATTAACACTACCTTTACAGCTAGGTGTTTCTGGGTTGGGGCAATGAGACCGCATCGGTTTATTAGCACCTCGTTAGTGTCTGATAGGTCGCTCAGATGGGCGCAGATCATGTTTATCATGGCTTGTCCTTCCACGCGTGCAGCTCCGTAGGAAACGTTCACCAATATGGCTGACAGCAGAAGCATCGACAATGGACGGGGTTAGCCGTGAGCTACGAACATAGTATTCTTATGGGTGAAGGACTGCGGACGGAGTTACGAGGTTCTTCGCGTTTCAGTTACCGTCGAAGGCTGTGCTATGTAACCTCCAGCTTTTTCCCGGTGCACAATGTCGACGCAAGATAGATATCTGTCTAACTTGGAGTTGACAGAGGCCTAAACCGACTCCTTGGGTTGCCTCCGATAGCCTGTCAATGCTCACCAGCGCAACCAGCTTACCCAAACCAAATGCAAATGTTACGGATTGGTGAGTTGCAGGGTATTTTTGTGGTCTTTGTTTGCTATTGACGTTGTGTCCGACAAAACTAGCGAGGAAGGACCATTGCCAGTCGACCTTGCCTGGACGAAGTCGTGAAATTACTCCGTGATGATGAAGCTTGGACAACTGACAGGGTCGTTCGCTCCTTATTTCAAACGAAAGACGTGTCGATGTCAGAGAGGCAAGTGCTAGGACAACGTGCGTCTCTTCCAGTGGCGTTTCGTGACTGATGCGACTATTCTGCAGGATCCCGAGCATGGACTGCTGACTGATGACGCTATCATCATGGGCAGAAACTGCCACGTTGAGGTGCATTCTTCATCAAGTGAAGGACCACTGAGTGGCTCGGCGCTGAAAAAAATTATGCATGTGGACTGGACGACATACATTCGATGAGTCGTAGACCACAAATCTACTGTTCACGACATCCTTAGGTGAGATTCCGTGTGAACGCGTGAGTGCATGATCACCTAGAACGGTAAACCCCCTGTCATCTGTCTAATGTTTCCTCGTAAGCCAACACTAAGCCTTGACATGACGTCGTTTCTACGAATTCGTTCTGCGCTGGATATAAAATCCACCCATGCAGGCTGTCATCCATTCGCCAACGCCCTCTTAAACATCATATCAACATTTCTCAACTAATCAACACAACTTCTCGGTGCCTTCGCACTAGCACCAATCGGCCCTCTATCTTGTACAGTCCTGATCCGCTACACAATTCTATACGTTCAGCTTCTTCTTCAACGACAACGACAATGAATTCGAGAAAGAGCGTCCAGATCACTACCCGTCGCAGTAACGAGCGGGGCCATGCAGACCATGGCTGGCTCAAGACTTTTCACACCTTGTCTTTTGCAGGGTCTGTACGATCAAAATCTTAAACAAAGCATCGTCCAGTGCTAAAGAATCTTCACAGCTATAGCGACCCTCGTCACGAATCCTGGGGTGCCCTCCGCGTCCTCAACGAGGACCGCGTAGCCCCTCGCACAGGGTTTGGCACACACAGTCACCAACAATACGAAATATTCTCCTATGTTATCAGCGGCAAGCTCGAGCAGTGTGTTTCCCTTGCTCCCCACTACTTTGATAAGATACTGATTCCCCTGGATAGTCAGGACTCCATGGGAAACACGGAGATTCTCCCCCGCGGCGCGCTTCAGATGACGTCCACCGGAACAGGGATTTCTCATTCCGAGAAAGCCAACGGGGCGCAAGAAGTTCATTTCTGCCAAATTTGGGCATCGCCTCGCCCTGGGCAAGCTAGAGGCAGACCTGCATATTTTACCAGGTAATGTACCTCACACGTTTCTGAGACACAGCCCGACCCTGATATTCTGCGTTCAGAAATTTCACCGACGAAGAGAAGAAGAATCGCTTTGCTCTTCTGGTTGCACCGGATAACTCTGCGGCAGTATCATTGAATAGAGAGGACAGCGGCCCAGCGCCCATCCGGTCAGAGCTGCGGATGTATGCCTCACTCATCCACCCTGGTATCTCGCTCGTCCATGCGCCAGTTGGAAACAGTCCGAGGAAGAAAGGATATATCCATGTCATTCAAAAGTCTGGATATAATCCAGCGCAAGCGGGAGGTGCAACTTTGCGTGTCGGCTCTCAAGCCGATGGCCCGCAAATTGAGTTGAGGGAAGGAGACGGTGCATATCTGGCGTATGAACCGGGCGCAGAGCTCAGAATTGAAAACGATGATCAAGGTGTAGCTGAGGTCTTGCTCTTTGACCTGGAGTAACGGTTATAATTTCGCCAGTTACATGTTGTACTCCTGCTTGTCTTGGATGTGCACGAACTGTAATTATGATTTCCGCGGTACAGCTGGTCCTACGCTCGCAGACCATCTTCATCCTTGATGTCAGGGTTGCTCCTTTGTTCCATCAGTAACGCATCACAAATGGAAACTCGCACTTTACATAAACTCCGCAGGATACTGTCAATCCCTGAAGTTTGAGTACACCACGTGCCAAAGCCCCCCTAGAACAACATACGATAAGTGAGCCGAATCTTCAAGGTTTCGGGATGTGCAACTCTTACTGTCTTGGCTGAGCACTGGGCCCGCGGATCCTAGGACAAGTCGTCATTACAAGGGCTTGGACTGCTCGACAGTCGCTCTGCGGAATTTTTTGTTACCTAAATCCTTGAGAAAGATAAGGGCGTCGGGAGATAACACCGGGATGGGTCAGGGGTTATAGAAGGTTCCAGGATTCTGAACTTGAAGTGAAGGGCCTCTTGATGCACGGTGCCTTGGATGGGTCCTGACCCCTTGCCAAGCCAAGAATATCGCCGAGATTACAGCCCCAAGTGCGCAGAGTATCAGTGCGACAGTCGTGGGTGCCTGTACATCGCTCCGATGCTCTGAGTTTAGATCGGGTTGCAAGATTGAAGAACTGTGAAGGAGCCCGAGTCGGGCCTCGGACCATGACAGAGGCTGCCTGAGTGACCCGGCTCGGAGACGGTGGACCAGAGGAATCAATCAGCGGGAAATGAGACCTACAGTATACCCACTGGAGCACATCTACAGTAATATGTGGTTAGTACGTCTGGGAACTTGTGACCTACTGCTAATGCGTCGGGCAACGCGGGAATGTCAATTCGTGTACATACTACGGTATGTGTACTGGTACATGATGAATCGGAGTGTAAGTCACTTTCGTGGCGTTGTCGTCGTCGTGGAGTTATATATTGGAACGCAGAAAGCGATCGTTCGTAGAGTGACTACGATATGGCAGAAGACGAGAAAGAGTGAACGAACGGAAAGGCCCGGGAAGGTTAATTTATATACCTTAAGGGTGAGTGATGACGTAGGTTGCACTAATATTATAAAATTATATGGGTAGTCTTACAAGCGTTGCAGGTCAAGGAAGTGAACTATATACACACGCATACCTGCTTCAAAGTTGATGTTCAGCGGACGTCAAGATAACATGAATCGAGACAATAGCCTCCGGCACAAACCCCAGGGAGACGAATACAACAAGTTGCCACTTGACCAGTGGGAAAAGGAAAAAAGGCAATACACGAGAAGACCCTGGAAGATATAAGTACAATATGTCCTTGAACAACCAGAAACATACCTTGTTGAATTCAGTGTAGAAAGGCACCGTGTTTCCTCCAACATTATCATTATGACACTATTGTCCTGAGCGTAAGCTGCGCAGTCGTGGGTCGTGGGAAACGGACGCCAATGCTAGCCTCGCGCCATCGAGCGAACCGGCTTCTGCCAGTCGAGTCGCTGGGGGATCCCACTAGTAGGACTTTTTCTCTTGATCACTCTGTGAGAGGAGGTGGCGAGCACTGGCATCATCACACCTGATGAGATGGGGATGACAACGTGAGCGCACCCGGAACAATAACTGGTCTTGGTGGTGACATCCACGTCGACTTGTTGGAAGTGGTGACGAGGACAAGAATAAGTCCGAAGAGCAAAAACTGCAGCGAGGAATCCGACACAAGTGCCAGAGTTGTGAACGAAGAACATGGCGTAGTGCTTGTGAAGATAAATGATATGACACGCTTGGATTCGTTGAAGGGGGAGCAAGAAGCCGGTACTGGAGTCTCAACGGGTGCTTCTAGTTTATGGACCTGAAAACCAATACCGCATAATATGAGGTACCAATAACAACATTTGGAAGAATTCATAAGAAGCCTAGAAGCACTCCTGGGTGGCATGCAAGGTACTTCCCACTCTAAGGCGAGCTTTCAATCAGAAATGCACCGCAGGGCTTCCGCACTCGCTTCGTTCCGCCGTAATACGTTCCACGATCCTGTTCACATGAGCTCCGATGATGTCAGCGCTCAAGTGCTAACACCCACTGGCAGGCGACCGAAGCATGCCGTCAACTTTTGTCACTGCGCGTACTATCTACTTTTCGAAGGTTATTGTTATTCATGCTTGCAGATGCGGAAGGAGCTCCAGGGTGGGTGCCTCAAACTGGGGAAAGTGGATTAGTAACAACACTTCCGAGGACTGATGGAAACCGAAGCCATGGTTTGGGGGTAGGAAAATTGCGCGAAACCTAATTGAACACTGTAATATCCAGGCTGGCGGCCGAGTTCCTGATGTCACTGCGAAACCTAGGAAAAGACTGCGATCTGGAAGCTGCTGATAGCCATGTACATACCCCGTCCTTCACGGAGGTCCCATCGAAGAAACCCAGGTATGCTATGAGTCAGGGGAGGCTCTACAATCATAGTCCACAAGAATCAGTTATTGATTTACGGACTAACTCGATGCCAAACGGCAAGCCACGTGGGGGGCAAGCAGTGATGATCGGTGGTAAGCATGTTGGCGCCGCTTGAAAGATGGCTTTGTTCATGCACTCCACCTGTTCCCGACCATTGTCCCTGAGCTGATCTGCTTTGGTGATAATCGCCTGGAGAGTGAACCTTGTTCCGCCTGAGGACTGAACTTGGGCATCCAGCTCGGCTAGCATGGCTTCGTCTGTATCTCTCAAGCCATGAGGGGCAGAGAATAGTATATAAATTCGTCGTAACCTTTGATATTCCCGAGTTAAGAACGGGCGTAACCCATCTAATTGTATAGTACTCACTCCTCCCGATTTGTAGTATAGTGATTAAAGAGTGTGCCCCATGCCGAGCGACCGCGTGAACCGTATCCAGGGGAGTCGACAACCACTAGCTTACCAGGGTGTGGCCCAACTCTGAAGAAGTTCAAAGTCTGTGTACGACCCTGGAGAGCGATGTGTGAGCAAGAGTCCAAAACCAAAGATGAATCACAAACAGCTTTCTTGCTTGTGAACAACAAGTCTTTGCGGCCAAGCACAGAATTGAGCAAAGTGGACTTTCCTACGTTTGCTCGACCTGAAAAGGTCTTAGTTCACCAATGGAGAATGGAAGAGATATCCAGGAGCGATTAGCTAACCAGTGACCATCACCTTGTGGATAAAATGGATATCAACGGAAGCAAAATTGTTATACACTCAACATGTTTCTACTTACCTCTGGTAATCGATTGAACCGCGGCAGAGAATTGGCATCCGCTGCGGCGGCGAGAAACTCAGCGGAACCAGAATCTTGGAATATCATCTTTGCATTTGTCGAGCTTTTCCTTGACGTTGAAAATCGGTAGATATTTACAACTGGATTGGTGCGACGACAGTACGATCGCAGGGACATAGTTGGACGGTCTTGTCTGTCTGAACTCGGAGAAGTTGTTTAAGCCTTTGTCGGAATTTTGTTTTTTTGATTGCAATAATTGAAAATGATGATTATAAAACATTATCATTACTGCAATGGGTGTGGGAATAGCTTATAACCGATAGTTAAACCCCCTGCAAATTGGCAATCTCTCTCGAATTTCGTCTACAATGTACTAAATTGCTGGTTACGACTCTCATATTAGGGTTAGGGTTTGCAATTGAAAAATGAAAACTCCAACATTGTTAGCTTCCAAAGCCTTTGACAAATAGGCGCAAACTCGTCCAGAAGTCCTCTGTTGTGACTACATCGCGTCTGTGATCTTTGTTTTTATTTCTTGCAGTCAGAATGGACCCATTAGCTAGCATGGACGAATCAACTACTGACGATGATAACGCGTCGCAGACCACTGAGGATGATCCTCAAGTTCCCGACAGCCATCCACCTGTACCAGTCCCCCCTCAGCCAGTGCAACTAGTACAGCCCCCTCCTCAGGCTCCTACAACTGCTGCTGCACGCGAACGACCAAACTATCAACTCAGACATACTTTGCGAGGCCACACCCAATCCATATCTGCTGTCAAATTTAGTCCCGACGGCACGCTTCTCGCTTCTTGTGGTGTGTCGATTAACTTGCCCCTGCGCGTTCTCTAACTTCCATCGGCTGTCCGTACAGCCGCAGATAATATGATTAAGCTATGGTCCCCATTTACTGGCGAGTTGATACGGAATCTGAATGGTCACACGAAGGGGCTTTCCGACATTGCGTGGTCCACGGATGGCATGTATTTAGCCTCGGCATCGGACGACACAACCATTCGGATATGGAACGTAGACTCTGTACGTCTCTCCACACGGAAATCCATCACCATGCTGAAAGGGAACTTGGTACGAGCCAGGGTCTAACCACAAAACATCTGCGGGGGCACACAAGCTTCGTGTTCTGCGTGAACTATAACACCGCTTCAAATCTACTGGTTTCTGGGGGATGCGATGGCGACGTTCGAGTCTGGAACATCGCACGAGGTCTGAATTTTGGTCGGTTCGCTGGAAAGAGGCTCACTCTTTCCACTCAGGAAAGTGCATCAAGACGCTGAACGCTCACCTGGATTATGTCACTGCCGTACATTTCAACCGAGATGCTACGCTTATCGTCTCCTGCGCTCTTGATGGACTGATGTGAGTCCTCTCTGTCCTTTCCTTTTCTGCCACTGTCGTCTGATCTACTTTGAAGACGAATATGGAACACTACAACAGGGCAGTGTCTCAAAACGCTAGCGGAAGGACATGACGCCGTGTGGTGACTGCTTTCTTCGTCATTCTCCTTCGAGCTGATCTGATTTGTATCAGTCAACACGTGCAATTCTCGCCTAATTCGAAATATATCCTGTCAACGGCACACGATAGCGCGATCCGCCTTTGGGATTACCACACCTCCCGCTGTCTAAAAACATACATAGGCCACAAGAACGAGAAATACTGCATCGCAGCGTGTTTCAGTGTCACAGGAGGCAAATGGATAGTATCCGGCAGCGAAGACAACAAAGTGTACATCTGGGATCTACAGAGTCGCGAAATCGTGCAAACTCTGGAAGCCCATACAGGCACGTTTGTTTCCCTCATACCAGTATCTTTTCAGTACTCACGAAACCCTCAGGCGTCGTCGTTGCCGTAGCTGTAAGAAATTTTCACTTTGAGGAACTCCAAATCACTAAATGACATCGTTTTACAGACTCATCCTCAACAGAACATAATAGCTTCGGGGTCGATAGAACCAGATCTCGCAATTCGAATATGGTCGGATCGAGGATCACCTACCTGAGGTGTCTCACGGAGACCTATGTAACTTTCTAATGATGTTGTATCAGTATATTGTGTTGTGCTATATTTTCCTCACACCTCCACGACCTGCAGTTGATACGAAAGCGGAACGACATGAGATAAAAATACAAAGAAAATGCTTGTGAACTAGGTGCGTCCCAGCGCTGTTGTCACCCTCAAACGGGCTTCGCGTTGAGGAGATCTTGATTATTATTCAGGTTGGGGAATGTTAGATCATAGCGGCGGTGCACGCGCTGGTGAGGCTCACCTTGAGCAACCTCTTTGTCTGCATCCGTGAGCCCGGAATCATGCGCTTCCAGGAAAGCGTCAACCTCATCCATCACCTGATCGTCGTCCTCCCCATGAACCATGTCCAAGTCGCTATCGTCGTCGTCGTCATCGTCATCGTCGTCTCCTGCATCATCAATCGCAAAGGGAGTCCTCTCCATGAATGCCGCATTAACCGCCTTGACATGCGGCATCGGAGAGAAAGCAGCAGAAGACAATGCCGATGCAAGTCCATGATCCTGGGCGGCGACCGCGTCGACGGTCAGAGTCGACGATGATGACCTAGACGTCACCAAAGTATCGGTGTCGCTAAATGAGAACGTCGATTTCTGTGCAGGCGAGATGAGTGATTCGCGCGCTTTCGGTTCTTCTAGCTTGGTGTAACGTCCGATGGTGGGACGATAGACGACCTGATGTTTGCCTATCGTCTTCCCAAGCTCGTCACTGAGTTTGTGGAATATCTTCCTGTTATCCTCAGTCGCGATGTTGGACCACAAGTCTCCCAGGAAACCACCGCCTGTCGTGGGCAGCTCCAGATCTGGAACTGGTTCCAGTTTGAACGATGCTGATAGGTCTGTCTCGAAAAACGACTCCAGGACTTCATCAGCCAAGACAACCATTCGAAAACTGGTTACTCGCATTCAGTAGTGGCCACGCTGACAATTCATCATGACCTACGTTGCGAGGTTGAGGTATGGCTGATTGTGGCCGATTTCCTGCGGACCTGTTTCCCCTGTTTCACTGTTTGTTTCCTGGGGAAGTAGGGTATCGCCATACTCAAAGGCGTTGGTCATGAATCGGCTGACAGCCCCTAGGTAGGCGTCGCCGATTTCATGGCGGAAGATGAACTGAGAAATTTTCAATCAGATAAAACGACACCACAAGTTCGAATATACTTGCCAGGAAAGATTCTGACAACGTCAAGACTTCATCTTTCGTCAGGTAACCGTCTTTGTTCTTGTCGTGAAGATTAAAGAACCACTCTATATTGTCCATTAAATCATTAAACATCACGCCATCCAATCCAGAGATCAGGTCCTAACACAAATTTAAGCACCAAAAGTCCATTCATTCAACTGGGAACTAACCTGGAATGATAACGATCCCTTGCAACTTGTGTCCCAGAAGTAAAACAGTCGATCTATGACCTCATGCTCTGCGACTTCACGATCGATGCGTTGCTAGAGCTAGATGAGGAAATCTCCAAGGAAAATGAGAGGGCGAAGGAGCAGCACGCACCTGAAAGCTATTGGTGACAATCTTTTCATTCCTCGCCCATGTCAAGATCTCGCTTAAAAACGCCCTGAAGGTCTTCAGTCCAATCCTTGTCTCAGGTCTTTCTTGCGTGCCATCATTTGTGATTAGTAGCGATGGCGGAGGAGCGACATCGGGTGGTGGAGGTTCTAGACATATCGCCTTGTACACCGCATCGTAGACCAAGCCTGCTTGCTCCTTCGTAAACCTCGCCAGCGTCTTGAGATTGCGGATGGCAGACCGCTTGGAGAACATCTCAATGCTGTTGACGATCTCGTTGCGATATTTGCGCCGCTCAGAAAGAATTGTTTCATCTGTAATCACAGCGAACTCGCGGAAAGATACCAAGAGAAGTTCCTGGAAGCGTGTGATGGCACGCGCTCGGGGGTCTGATGATGCCGGATGTGCAGACTCGCCGAGAGATGCAAAATATTCTCGCATCAGGCTACAAAGGGTTAGCGGTGCGGTGTTCTGTGCGTAACATGCCGAGCTCACCTTAAGAATCCTCCATCGTCTTGAACTTGCAAGAGCTTTTCGCCGTTGATCTTGAGAATCGCTGTACAAGTGCAAGACGTGTCAAAAAGCATCTCCAGAAATAGGCTGGTGTAAGCGCTGACCTAGTCTACTGAACAGTCAGCAACAGGTGATACCAAAGATATCAGAATAGACCGCACCCGACTTGGAAGAGCACTTTCGGGCCCATGCAGAGGAAGCAGTCCACTATCCGGAACGCGAATACCATAGGCATGCTGTTGATATATCTTGAGAAGAGTGAGCGCGCCAGCTAACACACGTCGATATGCCGAGAGAGTTACTGACAAGCTCAAGAACCATGGCAAAGAGGCCACCGAAAGCTGAACATCAACGGCCAAAAAGTGGTCATGTATAATGGGGAGACAACGCATGACCAGGGATTCGAAGACTCTTTGATCAAGAAGCGTTCCATGCATTGTAGGGCTTATAGACCGATTAGATCAGTCTGCGATTGAATTGGTAAAAATCATACCTGTAGTAACCTGGTAAAAGGCGGTCACACAAAACCTCGAGAAGCCAAAAAGCCTGCTCTTCTGACATATAGCTGCGATTCCATGATGAGCCGAGTCAGGAAATGTTGTACGACACCTACATGAGAATGGCAGCAGCGAGGATGTTCATTGCCTACAGAGTATGTGTGGGACCCACAATATACCAAGATGCGATGCAGACTGACCTGACAATAGCCAACTTCTGGGTTCTTAAAGGAATAGGCCTGCAATACGCGACGAAGAGCACTGATCCCTTCCTCAGACTGGTACCCAGCATACTCAGGAAGACTGCGGTGGAGATCTTTCTCTATATCTTCAAAGCTCGTGCTATGCTTGCCCTTGATATCCTCGACAAGCTGGTCGTACAAACCAGGACTTGTATACCGAAGATAGAGAGAACCGGACAGTGTTTCCCAGATCTCGCCACGAAGGCGATTGGGCAACCCAACCTGGACGAGACGCGTACATTGGGGGTATCTCAATAATGTAAGGTTTCGACCATGCGCTAATTCAAATGTTATCGAAAGAGCAGACAAGCGCGAAGTAATACTTACTCCGTAGGTATGACGTCCAGAGCTTGATTTTTGAGGCCTCCCGCAGTCTAGGTGTCCTCAGTGATGTAACAATACATGGCGGGGAGAAGCTCACTTCTTCGGGTCACCAGGAAATCTGAACCTGAGACCAAGGCCTCCAAGGTACTCGATCTCTGGAAGCGGAGATCCTTCCTTAGTCTCTGTAATTAAACTTCCATCTTCTCTTTCGTTCTCGGCCACTGAAGACGTCGTTGATATGAGTGCTTCTGAGTAACAAGTTTTTACGAATCCTTTGACGGCTTTCATCTGTCCGCGCTGAAGTTCTGCTTTCAATGCCTCACGCAAGATAGCGCAGAATGCGTCCGCTGTTGGCCGTAGGGATGTCAGCTGGATGATCTGCCCAGCAATGTCAGCTTTCCTCATGACTCTTCACTGTGACTCACGATCTTCATGCCATGCCAGGTTGATAAACTTAGCGCATAGACACCAGCACGAGCATTGAGTCGTTCCACGCGTCGCACGGTCGACAAAGGTATGGTGAAGCGGACTGATTTACGGTCTAATGAGGAGAACGCCAGGTATGCGGGAATGAGATACAATTTCCCCGCCTGAACACGGAGTATTCTGTCACATTTCCTCAAACGCGGTGATAGAAAACTCACATATGAATCTTCCACTCCTTGTTCACCTAGACTGAGTACTGCATTGATCTCCATCTTCTCGAGTTCGCCTGAGCTAGACTTCTCGCCATCTTTGGCTCGTGGTGCAACTGACACCTCAGGTATCGAGAAGAAGATATGGAGGAGCTGATCTCTCGTAGGCTCCTTGAAATTGCGCAGCTGGGTTGATATCGTGGACATGATGCTCAATGTCGACCTCCTGGACTCGGGTGATCACTGATCACGTTCCCAGCGAGGTTATGGCGTCCGGAGGTGCTGGTTCTTGGAGATGCCTGGACGCCAGTTCCAAGATATGTGGAACAGGCCGTGATGTGGAGTAGTAAAGTTGTGTAGCGTGCTATGTTGCGATCACACGGGCAGTGTTTTGGCGCTGGACGTGAAGCACATCAGCCTCATGCAGTGCTATTCCAAATGAGGCCGCTTGCTCCGACTCTCACTTCAATTTAGAGTGACGATTCCTCTCTAGTGCCTCCATGTAAGACTACAATATCAAGAATTCACTTTTACGCCGATTTCTCTTTCAAAGGAATTGTCCAAATGAACAGAATACCTGAACGTCGTCCACTCCCTAGAATACTAATCCTGGTACCTTCCAAGGACCTGATCACCGCTGGCTTGGTTTGGGACTACTACAATCTATCATCGACGATATCAATGACTTCCTCGACTGTCGACAACCATACCATGCGTCATCAAGCATCGTGCTTCATTACCAGGATCTGTTGCTTTCCGGTGGCAGACCGTCCGCTATACAAAGCATACATATCACAGAGAAGACGGTCTTTTCCAAGAATATACCCTTCAATGGTCCTGACCACTGGTAAATCATCGCGGAAGCGGGGGCATTTCAAGTTCGAGGATTGAGACAAACGAACGCTCGAAATATAACGTGGTCAAAATTCGGGCCTGTTCTTGTGGCTAACCGGTGGAACTGACATCGGGAAACTGAACGGCGAAGCCATGTGTGGAGTGCACGCCTTCGACGATCAAGCTTGCAAGCATGCATACACGACACCAGACAACACTACTGTAATCGAGACTACACCCGAGCAGTTTGAGCCACGTACTACCAGGTTGTGATATCAATGGGCCCAACTATCGAGAACCCCCGTAGTCCTTGAGGCAGTGAGGTTGATCGTCTATCGCTAGATATGTACATATTAGTTGGTGAGTCCTTCGGTTACCAGTATACATGTCTGATCAGGCAAGGATCGTCTGATCGTCTGTACGTCGTTACCAGAACCTGTTCGTGTCAGCTTCGAAGCCATGGATCATACGAAGCATAACGACGTTAGATGTCAAACTTGACCACTGTTCCCATCGAATTCAGCTTTTCACGAACGTATTGGAATGAATGAACTTACCCCATTACCAATTAATACCTGAGCTCTCTGCGCAACATACATGTCCAACGCCTGTGCGACGAACTTTTGCTCCCAAGTAAGTTTCAGGTCACGGCTACTGCCCACATGCTCCCAATCCATATCGAGTGCGAGCGTGGCTTTGAGTTCCTCGACCCATGGTATGGCGCCATTCGTCATGATGTACAGATATCTGAGGTTTTCCGTGGCTCCCATACGAACTTGTCGAACCTTATCGACAATCTGTTCGATAGACGGGTAGCATCGCTGGACATATAAATCAATGTTCTTCTGCGAAGTCTCCCCGCTGCCGTCATCGGGAGGTGGATCGAACTTGTCATGGAACTCAGGGAAAGAATTGAACGCGTTCCAATTTGCGGACCACTGGGCAAGGTTCTGACAGTGGTCTTTGAAGTCTCCCCGACGAATGTGAATAGCCAGAAGCCCGGGGATGGGTGCCGTCATGTTTTCTTTTTCAGGGAAGAAAAATCCCGCAAAAAGACCGGATTTTGTTGGCTGGAAAAGATGTCGGTTTTTCCTGTAGGCATCGTGGATGAGCGGTGACCATCCCCAGTGTGTAGCCACAGGCGAGTTGACTAGATAGGGCCAAATAGTCAACATCCTCTCTTTATTGCCAAATATCCTATTTTCAATCCGAATAGCCAAAGTCAGAATATTATGAAACGTTCCTAAGAGCGCCCTACTTACCAAAACTCAAAGACCTGATTGTTACTCGGGTCTAGCATGAGGCATGGGTCCTCAACCGAGTTGATCTTTTCAACCCATTTTTCAAAGACGTAGGCAGCATCATCGTTGAATCTCATTTGGTCGGTGTTAACGTCCGGCACTTGTATGACTGTGGGGTTTGGGCAGACGTGATGGAAGAAATCTTTGGAGACTGAGCGGGGGGTGTCGTCACCTGGCGGCATTGAACCGCCAACCATCGGTCCTGTAGGGGCGATTTTAACAAAAAATACACTTACAATCAGATACCACACTCACCGCTCAGGAGTGCCGATAGAGGAATGCGGGAGGGGATAAGCTTTCCGTTATAGTCCGTGTAAAGTGAGCCGTCTGGGTTCCAGACGTAATCATCGAACACGAAGCTTAATGTCCACACCATGAAAAGTCAGACAAAGTGCAAATTCATGGAAGAGAGAATGATGATGAACAAGCCTGAAATACTGACGATCGATTTGTGGCATGGGCGAGCAAACCCATCATGATAAGATCCTGCATGATGTTCCCCCATCCTGAACCTTTGAAGGAGATAAAAAGTCAATAGTGAGCCGGAACGTCCTACATCTTCAAAGCTCGACCACTCTTACTATGTGCGTGGTTCGCCGCAAAGAAGTATTTGATACTCTGGTGTTGGTATTCTTTGTAGTGAGATAGACGCTGCTCTTCTGCCCGTACGTTCTCATACAAAGGAGGAAGGCGATGCCGATGGGTGTAAGTGTAAGTGAGAACACCGATGGCAGCGAGCATTGCGAGGATTAGATATCGGAATCCTCGTCTTGTAAGGCCGCGCCATGCCATTGGAGAAGGCGAAGGGGTTCGTGGGGACGTGAAGGGAAGAGAGTGACCATCCGATGATGACCTGTGCTTTCTTTTGAAGGACGGCACGGCCATGTTGGTAGTGATTGGTGCCGTCAGTCAGCAGCAAGAAGTGACTGTGGGGCACTAGAACAGCCAAGAAGAGAGTCAGTCGAGGGAGTCCTCACAAACCAATCCACACTTGTCTGAATCTTTGTGAACTGCGCCGGTAATACAAATGAAGGGTGAAAGGCGTGAGGCATGGTCCATATCGGACCAGGTAGGTAGCCATTATAACACATAAGTATGCACAAATGAGGATACTTGATTGAATCTAAACTTCTTTTGTTTGTTTTGCTCCAATTCCAAACATAAATCTCGAATTTCGCATCACGTAGATAAGGACTTAAAGCGCACCTAACAATAATATTACGCCAAGGTATCAACCTTCGCATTTTAGAAAACGTAGTCCACCTCAGCAGCTGCTGGAGGCGCATCTGAGGAACGAAGTTGGCATGGAAAGATTTACATGGTCATTGCATACATCGTCTCACACTGCCGAACGTTTCTTTCACGGCCGTGTCCAAAATTGTCCAAAATTATCCCTGCTGTAAGACCTGGAGGGTGCTTATGTAAACATTCTGACCCGAGCAGTGACTACTAGTAGCACCCCGCGACCCGTTAGTTCCATGAGGTCGACTTTTACATTGGTTCATCGAGGTCTTCGCAATCGAGAATGTGCAACTGACAGTCTGAGTTACTTAGTTGTGCTTGTTAGACGGTAGAAAAACCTGACATGCTGGGAAAGCCCAACAGAAACGAGTCATTGTCATTCCGGGCCGTAATTTAATTCCACTGCCCTTAAGTTTCGGAAACAATTTGCTGAGAAGTGGGTACGTAAATACAATGTACAGTAAATCACAGCGGCGGCTTGATGAGTCGCTTCGCGAAGAAGTGGAAACCGAGGAAGAAAACAAAGGAAGCCTGAGGGGTTTTTGGAGGTACAGTACTAGTACCACCCGCGTGGGCTGCCATGGACTAGCCTGTTATTAGCTAACGCAGAACATGACCAGGGTCATGCTTCTTTGCGAACTGCGGGTATCAACGGCCGACTAGCTCAGTTGGTTAGAGCGTCGTGCTAATACAAGGGATTTACCCCTGTTGTACGCGAAGGTCTTGGGTTCGATCCCCACGTTGGCCAAATATTTTTTATTCCTCTCTCACATCCAGGACAAGGGGAAATTCCCTTATTTGGACTCGAGGGATTTCATACCAGTCTGGCCAAAAGTGCCGCTAACACCGTATGTCACGACGAGGCTTGTGTGTTCAACGTTCAGCATCCAGACGCATTGAAAGCCGTTCTCGTTGTCGTCCCCGACATCGACCATCAATTGTTCGACACCATCCCAACTATCGCCATCGTTGCTGGCGATGGTGCCAGGCACATCATCTCCCCTGGTTTCTTTCCCCACCTCAGAGTCAGCACCAGCAGCCCCACTACCCGTACCACACCTTCCTTTTCGTCGTATCTCACTCCCGAGCGCACCCAGTCTCGCGTTCCCTCAGCGACAGTCTGTCGTAAGCTTCGCCTCATTTGATTCACTTACAGAGGAACAAATCCCTGCGCACCAACACCGGCGGGCCAAGCGCAGGTCGCTGAACCCGGCTGGAAGGTCCCATAGACAGACACAAGCCGACGACGACAGGCAAGCAAAAAGGGCGAAAATTATCGCCGAGTTCTACGCAACTGAGAAATCTTACCTCGATGGCCTTGATCTTGTATACAATGTGAGTGCCTCTGCCGTTTCAGATCACCGGTCACTCACCTGTACTCGTATTCACTTGTAGCACTTCCTGACGCCTATCCTTCAATCACTGGATACACTCAAGCCACTGTTGACACGGAACGAGATAACAACACTCTTCTCAAATTTCATTGACATTTGGAACTTTCACCATACGTTCTTTGCTGCGCTGTCCGCACGACTTCATTCATCTACATCAACGTCCAGTCTAGCATCTCACACTATACCGCTTTCATCATTGCTCCTCGCGCACTTTCCATACCTGTCCCTATATACCCCATTCATTACGGCGTTTCCGACGTCACTTGCTTTTCTTACTTCGATCTCCCAGCCCTTCGCATCAAATCCTGCCTTCGCCGCCTTCCTACGAAACCAGGAGTCTCATTCCGCATGCGCACACCTAAGGTTGGCAGACTACCTTCTCACACCAGTACAGCGCTGTCCCCGATACCTTCTCCTACTCAAAGATTTACTGAATTCCACTGATCCCGAGGAGCCAGAATGGGAGAGGTTGCAGGAAGTTCAAGGTCTAGTCGAGAAAAGTAGGCTCACCTCCCCCTTGGTGTCTGATATATGTGGCTCGGCTGATTATCTGGATTCTGGACTGTAGTAACGACATCCCTCAACACCTCCCTTGCTGCCCATGCTCAAGCTCTGGAATTAATATCGCTCCAGCGCAATACTCGCGATCTCCCACCCACACTCACCCCCCTCGTCGCGCCGGGAAGGAAACTCCTCAAACGTGGAGTACTGATACGATCAGGCGGCGAAGACGGAGGAGGAAGAAAGACATTCGAGTTCTTATTACTGAGCGATTACCTTTTATGGCTCGAGCGCGAAGACAGTGGGATAGGTGTCCTCTCTCATGATGGAGCCCCGGGTCCACGGAAACGGAGAGCATCGATGAACGCGCTTGGTGGTGGTGATGAAGAAAAGTGGTGGTGTAGAGGCTGTATGGGTCTTGTTGATACGGAGGTAGTCATGGTTGTCGATCGGCCTGGTGGAGGCGAGGAGAGGCTGGAAGTGCTGAGCCCGGAGGGATCATTTGCCTTGCATCCTGGTAAGAACGATTTCTTCTATGCCACAATGTCGACATGCAGCGACTCTTGTGTATTTCTACCGGCTGCGCACTGTTCAGTCGCTGACACTATTTATCTCCCAGGTCCATCTTCATCCAGCGCGGAAGATGCCAATAGCCTCAGCTCTTGGATAGACGCAATCCGAACAGCACGCACAGCACGCCTCGCAGCACTCGCATTGTCCAACCCTGATTCAACGCTCTCAGCCAGTACTTCTGGTGTCCACCTCAGACGCGCCCTACGTGCATTTGCGAGTGAGGGAGACAATGGCGATGATACACAAGGGCTCGAAGAACACGGAGACGGGAATGAGATTGCCCTCGGAAATCAAGATTCGGGTTTCGCATTCAACAGGTCTCCTCGATTCCGTCCTCGTCGTCGTGCACAGTTAGACAACTTCCTTCCGCCGGTCTGGATCCCTGACGCAAAGACTGACGCGTGTATGAAATGTGGGCGACCGTTCGGGTTCGTTTTGGACCTGAGGCTGGGGGATGTTTTTGGGTGGGGGTTCGGAAAGGGTGGCAGAGGCGGAGGTGAAGGTAGGCAGAAGTCGGAGACACAGAGAGACGGTGATGAGAGGCACCAGGGAAGTGTTGAGAAACGGACAGGAGGCGGAGGGGCTTGGAGGAGGAAGCATCATTGCAGGCTCTGCGGACGTGTTGTTTGTGCAACATGTTCCGACAAGGTGAGTCCTTTTTTTCGTTTTCGTTTTCTTCACCAGTTCGCCACGTGGTAGTGCCCAACCCGGCAACACGAAACTTTCTTCTTCCCTCAATTTGGAAGCTGCTTACTGAGGAACTTTCAAAAGACCTTCTACATTGCCAGTACCGATGGTGACGCTTCGCCCGCCCATAACAAGCAGAAGCGAAAACCTGCCCGCGCATGTAACGAGTGTTATGATGCAGCGTTTCCCTTGATGTCGCCTTCCCCAGTCACACCCACAACTTTGCATCAATTATCTCCACTGTCCTCGGCCACTCGAGCTTCATCATCCACTCAAGCACCTTCGGATCCTCCATCCACCCCTCCCGCCGATGAAGACCCAGACACGATCCGCGGCATCTACCCGTGGCTCTCCATAACGTCGAGTGAAGGAACTGGAAAAGACGTGAGCGAGGCTCTGATGGCTATGGACCTGGGCACCGGAGCGATTGGGTTGAGTAGAAGCCCATCCAGGGCGGGACTGAGCGGAAGCCCTTCACGCATCGGACTGAGCAGTTCCGTGCTCAGTAGTAGCCCCTCCAGAAAATCACGCCTCAGCACGAGCCCTTCGAAGCTGAGCGGGTTGAGGGATGTTCAAGCCCAGAATGCACATACACAAGGCGCCTCAGGGAGTCCGAGTCCCTCGAAACGCATCGTGCATCTCCCTCGTATCTCTTCTTCTGGAGGTTCAGGCTCTACGCCGCCGCCATCGTCTTCGCTACTTGCACAGCAGCGGACCCATGGTCCGTTGAATGGAAGGACGAATGACGACGCTAGTCGGGACGATCAAGAATACATTCCGGTTCGGCCGATTAGGATACGGCCCTCACAAACGCGTCCACGGAGCTACCATGATATTCTAGAAGATTTCAGCCTGCACGAGCGGGGTCTCAGCATACCCTCTTCGGTTTCGAGCGCCCCCGGGGCTGCCTTGGGTCCGGTGCGAGAGGGAGAAGACGAAGATGGTAATGAAATGGGTGGTCACTCGGGAGAAGGGAGCCCCGCCTTTTATGGGCAGGACGACGGTGGTTCAGAGGAGAGCGAGGAGGTGACACTGCGCGGCCCGGCGGATGATGATGTGCCTCCGAGGGAAGATACGGCGCGACGGAAGAAGCGGTTCTCGTTCCCTGCTGTCGCGCTGCAAACTGCACCTGTCTTTGCGCGTGCACGCTCGGGGGAGGGGAGGCGCGTGGTGGATGCTGGAGATGTTGGCACGGAGGGGGGCAATGGCGCGAGGCGACGGTTCTCCCTCGTCCACGGAGGGGGCACTAAAGAGAACAGCAAGGAAGAGAGGGAGAACGAGAAGGATAGCTCGGCGGTAGGACTCCTGATAGAAGTGCTAAGGGGCAAGACCAGGTACCCCGGAAGAAAATAATACCTAGGCCAGTGACAAGCTACGACCACTTAGACCAGTGTCCGACGAACGGACTGGGTAATTGTATGAGTATACGCATGTATTGTATACCTGCTCTGATGTATTGTTGAGACCTTCCCAGAGTGTCCATGAGTTGGCCGCCTCCACGCTCCGGGGTACTGAAAACAGACCTGGAGCCGCGAGCGAAATGGGAGGGGTCTTCACGTACATAGTCTCCCTCAGATCCGACAGATCGTGAAGTCGAGGGAGTAGTCGTTCCTTCTGAGATGATATTACCATCCGCTGCACATTTGGTTTATCCGATTGTAGTGAAGCATAGGTATATGGTTTTACCCATCCTACAGCTTACAATCTGCTCCCTAAGCTGTTCATCATATCACCAAGCTGCCACCTTCTCTATCTGCCCCTCCAGCCGAGGTCCTTCATAAGATCATGAGTTTTGACGCAATTCCACCGAGAGATTTAGGGTGGGAGATGGGCGGCGCACCAAGTCAGACCGCAACTTGCAGATTGCACGTATATGGTTTTTATATGTTCTCGACACACTCGAAAATATGCGATATGTACTCGTACTCTTTATACCCGTCGTCGCTCCGTCACTTCGCGTGCTTCAGTGTTTCCCGCCGTTCCTAGAGCGGGTTTCCACGGGAACAAGGGACACACAAGACAGCAATCATACATCCTAATTAGACATTCAAAGCGCACTCTCCTGGTACTGACGTGTCGAGTTGTTGCTTCCCTTTCCCCTGCAAGTCCTGTCCCCCGTTCCCCTCAAATGCCTCTGCAGCGAATCATTCCGAGCGAAACTCGACTTACACCTTGCACAGTGAACTGTCTCCTTCATATGGACTGCGAGGATGTGACGCGCAATGCTTTCCTTGTGCATGGTTTTCCGACAACCCTTCCAGAGACACTTCTGTGGCTTCTTGGTATTGCCTTGAAGCGGGATGGCGTCCGCATCACGTAAATGCAGAGCTATTTCGCGCTTGTTGCCTGCAAGGAAAGTGCCACACGATGCACCATCATGGGACCACTGGCATTCATGCATCAGGGGATCTTCCGCAACACCGAGAGATGGTCTGTTCCATGGATCGGACGGAGTAGTCGCAGGTTGAGTGATGGAATGGGGTCTAAGATGTGGATGTGGGTTAATTTCGAGGTTATGTGGTGTCCCATTCCCGTCTGCGACGGTGATTTGCCTGGTGGAAACGGAGGAATCGGTCGACCGCGCAACTATGGGATCATGGTCGACAACACGACGCGCTGCGGCTGCTTGGTGCCGAAAGTTTTTCTGTCGTGTGTTGGATTGCAATGGGTAAGGAGCGACAGCCATTCCGACTCCAACATTAGCCACCGACGGCAGGTGCGAAACAAGCAGATGAGGGACGGGCGGTTCGGCGTCGGAGCCGGTGGTTCCTTCATTGAGGGGTTGAAAACAAGGATGGGGCAACCATGAGCCTGCCCGATTAGATATTTCCATTCGTGGTGGGTGCATCCAGGGAGAGTCATATTCCGGCCAAATCCCATTTGTATGGAGGATATTGTCCCATGTAACTGGGGCAGGAGTACAGAACGCATCTAACACTGCGAATTGATCAGCATTTCAAATACAAGGAGCGCAACACAGATATTTACTGGTGAAAGTGTGCTCAGGGTGCGCTGATATGTCGATCATTGCACTATCGGCATGCAAAAGGACATTACTGTGATTACAATAAGCATGGTCGACTTATGTTTATCTGAGACTCACAGAGAAGAATCGAGCATGAAGGCGTCATCGGCAGGACAATACTGAGGGGAATCGAGCGATTGAACATTGTGGAGGTTAGACATCATGTTGAGAGGGTCTTGCTGTTGTATGGGGGTCTGGTGTAGCAGGACCTTTTATTGGGTAAAGGCGAGGTCCCTCCCAATAGAGATTTGGAAGGAAAATCATAATCTGGAAACTTCGTTCAAAAACGTTCCTATGTTGATCTTGCCTGCCAATATTTCATATTGAGCCAGGACGTAGCCAACCATCGAGATTAATGGTATGTAAAAGATTGTGTTTGGTGCCCTCCAATGACCCCGGGCGCAGGAACGTTGGTCTCTGAATCCTTCGAATTACAGCATGAGACATTCTGGTGAATACGGGAGTGTTACCTGACTTTCTGATCGAACAGATGCAGTCATGCAGATACGCGGGTATCTAGGCCTAGCATACGACACTGACACCATCATGGACGCCAGCCTGGATGCGGACCAAGTTGGCGAGCAAGTCATGCTGTGTTAATATTGCTGTGCATATCATATGCTGTGCCATACTCCGCGGCAGTTGTGTGTACTCACTTTTTTGGTGGTGGTTTGTGACTTACAGTGACGGTGACGGTGAGTGACATTCCTGAGGGGACCCGCAACATGCCAACACATGCCCGCATTACGAGGCCATCAAGTAATATTTGAACCTGTAATAAACGATGTAGGCATTCGTTTGCATGGAGAGCGGGAAATAACAATAACGCACTTTGATGACCATGCGGTACCAATTCCATCTTGTTAGCCAGACCAGTCTGGCCGTGCGGTAGGGGCGTGGTGCAGGAGTGACCCTTGGCAAGAGAAATATGGGTCGGTAGCAAAAAAGCGCCGGGATAAAGAGGGCGTTAGTCTGGATACGACAGAAAGGGCCACATTCGGTGAGGCAGGCCGACCTGAACCTAGTAACGTTCAAGGAACTCGAGATCAGCGGGGCCTCCCTGGCGTCAGCAAGGCAATCAGTGCGCAGGCCCCAGATAGAACAACCTACATGAGCACATATGTAGACAGTTACTTTGAACAATCTGGACATGGATTATATTGACTCAACAGACAGTAGGGTACAAGTGAATCCAATGAAAGGGGAGGAAATGAGATGGGATTTGACAAGTGAATTATGAAGGCGAGTGAATTAGGCGGACTAAAGTAAATACTTGGTCGAATGTAAGACGCCGCACGAAACTTCGAGGCAATCTGAGTATCAAGGAAAATATCTCCTTTGACTAGCCTGAAAGACCCTGTGAGCTGTAGCATGGGAGCGGCGTATAAAATACACTTACGAGGGCCTAAGCATGTCCGTGGTTCATGCCTGGGCAACTTTCATGGAGATGCTTCCTTAAGGTGCTCTTCCTCGTGACAGTCTCTTCGCACATTGGGCAGGCCCACTTTCCAGGGAGATGCTGTTCCATAACGTGTCTTTCAAGGCTTGTCCTCGTCATCGGGTCGCTGGCACAACCATACCAACGACACTGGTACAAGATGTCATCTAAGTTGACCCTATGGTGACCCCTCAGATGGGCGCCGGAGTCTCGGTTTTGGAGCCTAATGTTGCATGGTGTACCGTTGTTCATCCAGTAGCAAGTGTGTTCCCCTTCAGCTATAACAAAACCGTTGAATGCTATCATTTCCTTTGACGAATTGAATTCAGTTGCTTCATCGGGATAGGAAGTTGAAGAAAAATATACCTCTACTCCCCAGTTTTGGTTGTATCCGTTCATGCTGTTCATAGGTCAACGCTGAAAGATTTTCTTGTCTACTGCGTCGTTTTCTGCACTCTTGAGGAGTAGTTGTACTGTACTTGATGTGGAACATCCTTGCGAACAGTGGTCTTATATTGATTGGGGGAAAAGGGAACTCTCCATGTATGCCAACGCCGTTGAGGAGCGCTTCCGCTGGCCAATGGCAAGGAGCTATGCCATGGCGCTCGGAAGATAAAGTCACCGTTAGTCCCTTGGTAGTCCCATGAAAACAGTGGTAGATGGAAGTGGTTATCGGAGACAAATGGAGAAGATCAGCGGAGCCCTGAGCAACAAGGTCGTTGGTCGTTGCCTTGCTATTGTTCCGAAACAGTAGGGTTGGCTGAACATGATGGCGTACATGTTACGTTTCTTGTTTCTTGTCAACGGCTGGATCTATGAAAAACCAGAAAGCATTTGAAAGGACAGCTGAAGGAAAAATTGAGTTTGTGTTGCGAAAAGAAATGAAAACAGCAATTCCCAGCACGGGCGTCTTTCTCAATCCTGCAAGGTTCGCAAGAGTAAACCTTCCGTACTCTAATCCTCAATCACACTGACCCTATAGAGTTTCATTTTTGATCGAGCAGCGGCGAACCTCGAACTGCCACGCCTTTGAAGAACTCGAGTGCTGGCTGCCAGTGAACCGCATTACCTAGGGAAAGGCTGCCGCTGTATTATTATGTGACCTGGCCCGAATCGATGCGCCACAGGGTCCATACCGAACTGTAGATGCGATCACGTGGATCAGATGAGATGGCGTTGACTCTACATACCTGTGAGTTGACCGACGGCGCATCCTCATTCCAGCTCGGCACAGTCTTCTTGCGCACTGGGATGATTCGGCTACTGATATCGGTTTCAGGAAGCTGCACACGTAGGCAGTAGCAGTCCCCTGGATAGACCACGGCTTCGCCGACAAAATTGGTCCATCTACATCTACACGCACTAGGCTCATCGCATTAGATGAATGGTCGGAGAACTTGCCAGGTCTAGTGGGGTGGGGTGGGCTTGCACAGCTGAATAGAGTCTGGATCTTGATGATGAGACTCAGACAATGTGCAATTGGGGCAGGAGGGACTGAGGAGTCCCCCCCCCCTATGTGGCCCGTTCAGATGCCAGACAGCACGAATGACACTCTGTTGCGGGGAATCGCCGTTAGTCTCTCCGGCCCAGAGTGGTAAAGGAAGGAGGCGGGGGGTGCCTCAAGACTTCTTTCACCAATCTGATGGATATAGTTACTGAACCCATCTCAGAGGATTTCATCGTACCGTGGTCTGTGAAGAATTAACGTGACTCGGAATACGTTTGGTTCGTGGTCAGTGCTAGCCGCGTCCAGGGCTCGGCTTCTTCACGTCTTACGACGACCTGACGAGTTTATAGCGTGAGCCAGTCTAGCTTTTATGCAAGTCAAGTGCTCGGAATCGATGTATGTAAATGATACCTCTAAGCAAGAGCATTTTCTTTGCTCAGCCCACCTTACTCAGCTGAATTGGAATCGGAATTCGAGTCGCAGCAAAAAATCACACGACGTCAAGGGTCGGTTCGTCCTATGCCACCGGAAACAACTTCTCGAAGTCTCGTCCCAACTGTCATCCTTTCATTGTTCGCAATATCCTTGATTTCGTCGACCGCAACAATCAGAACGTTGTTCTCGGCGGGCTCCAAGTTCCTCGCCACAGGTGATGTGCTCGTTTCCGGCCAGACTACAAGCCGCTGAGCGTCGTCTGGGGAATATAATCCTTGATTTGTTGGTTGTCTTAGCGCTTCGCATACAGTATCCCAATGGACTTTCCTTCGGGTTTGCTACCCTGGCCCAGCTCGCGCGCGGTTACTTGAAGATTATCGTCCACTACATCGATAAGCCCCCTCTCAATGTGGGTACTTGTGCGCAGTACTTTCAATGGGCGGGTTTCTAATGCGGCCATGTTAATCTTTCTCCATGTAGGCTATCAGCTTCATACATGACGAAATGAAGGCGCAGGCAGCTCGCAATCTTCCGACTGTTCAACACGTGGCACACCCAGAAGTGTTATGACTTGATCATGATACGCCCAACGCTCTTAGAGCTTCCCTTTTTGCATCATCGTGCGTCATATATACAGTATTATTCGGTGGAAATGAATACCTCCTGAGAGCTTCACAGATGCGGCTGAATCCGCATCTGTTGACCTCTTTGCAGCTTACATACTACGATACAACAGCCTGGACGGTACGTTCTTAGGAAATTGAAATTGCCGGAATTATTTCCACAGTGCAGTGCGACACAGTGGACAGCCTACAACGCTCGACACGGACGTTGAAGAGTGGGCTCAAATCCTGAACGCGAGTCAACGTCTGTCCCACTACATATTTCCAGGCCCATTTAAGGGTTTGGTCTCGAAAGGCAATCTTGTAATGATCAAACTGTCGGTTTCCAATATGCTAGGGTGGGCACATTCAGAAGATTTAGTCGTGCGGCGACTGAATTGTTCCCGGGCAGATGCGACGAAACGATTGCCACACACACAGCGTAAGCTCGATGGCCAATGCTGAAGTGAAATCGACGACACTAAGCTGCTCTCGTAGGATGGGAGCTTGGCTAGTTGCATCGGAATTTTATCTTAATTGATATCATCAGATTGATCTCACTCCATGCCAACCAGTCCAATGCCTGCAACCCGGTTCAAACCTGAATTATGGCCAACTAGCGCGATTGCCTTGAATAGTTTTTGCCAGTCACTGATCCAGGTTCGGTTGGACATTGCGGCGGTTCGTATTATGCGAATCCGCCCTGATCGATGGAAGCCATGCCAGTCACGTTTTCGAGGTCAAGGCTGGCAAGCTGTGGCAGGGCGTTTGTTGGCGGCATGCCAGGCTCGCCACACGTTCTCCATTAATATCATCGCTCAGTTAATTTGGTTAACGTATTTTTAGTGGATGTGTGGAGTCGCGGAATTCAGCCAAGGGCAAAGGGTCCGCGGCCTCCGATGCCTGGCGGAACACCTCCGACACCGTGCCCAGCCGCCAACGAGTCACCAACCAATTCTACTCACTACGTGCGACGCACGTTATGGGGAAGAACCCAATATATCAAAGTTCAGTGCCATATGGGTGCGTTTATGTTGTCGACGTCCCCCTTCCGTGCTGTGATAAGAGACCTTTCGTCCAGAAAGGGTAAGATAGATTGGCAGGAGAAGCCATGCTCTTCGGCATGATAATCTTGTCAACCTCCATGCTGAATGGCACTTCACAGCTCTAGTTCTCTTTCTGGATCCCTTCGGGTCCAATCCAGGGAGTTTCATCTTGATAGGCCCCTAACGTGCTTGACCGAGGATCTTGTGTCTAGTTTTCTTGAAGGATCTGCTGAAAACCTCCGGCAATGCCTCTTTGTGTAGACACCACTCCGATGTCACCGCTTCAAGTTACCCGTTACCTATGACCTCTTATAACCTTACCACCCGCCTCACCAAGGACAAAAACGCCAAGTTGTGCTGGAATCCACAAGTCAAACAATTTAGCAAAACGTCGTGTCTGCTGATCTGACCAACATGACACCATGTATGTGTACTGCTGTGCGAGGGAATTCTGCACTGCCGTGGCAGCTTGGACTGCTCAATGCCAGCAGCACATGTTCCAAACCAATGTATGTATGTAGCAGTCGAGACTCATAAAACTACAAACCTTACTGAGTGGAGCTCGAAAATGAATGCGTAGGCCCAGAACAAAACCAGCCCCATGACCACCTCGTGGAAGGCAGGGCTTCGAACAATCTAGACATCAGTTGTATCTCAACAATACATCACTTTGACGCTACACTACAAGTCAAGTGGTGTGATATTAAAAAGGGTGCTCCGAGTACCCAGAATTTTGGCAGCGACTCTGACTAGCAGTCTGAAAGACCCGATGAGCGACAGCATAATAGTGGCGTGCAGATGCACTTACAGAAGCCTAAGCATTCCCGCCGTTCATGCCTGGGCATCTTTCTCTGAGATGCTTCCTTAAGGCATCCTTGTTCGTGATAGTCTCCTCACACATGGGACAGGCCCACTTTCCAGGGATGTGCTGCTCCTTGACGTGCCTTTCGAGGCTTGACTTCGTCATCGGGCTGCTGGCACAACCATACCAGTGGCACTGATACACGGTGGAGTCTGAAATGATTCCGTGTTGGCCCCTCAGATGGGCACTGAGGTCCCGGGTTTTGAGCCTAGCGTTGCACGGTCTCCCGTTGTGCATCCACCAACACTCCTGTACCATTTCATCGATAGCGAAACCGTTGAATGTCACCATGTCCTTTGGAGGGTTAAATTCAGCTGCTTTATCGGAATAGGATCATGAAACACAAGTCTACCTCTACTCCCCAGTTCTGGTTGTATCCGTTCGGATGGTTCATAGGTCAACGTTGATTTATCTAATAAGGGTAAGGGAGAGTGAAATCTGTCCAATATCAGTGGGGGATCCCAGTAGTGGGAACAGATGTTAATATACCCCGAGTCCTCCTTTGTTCTGAAAAGGTACAGCCGTCGTTCATTATATCTGCCCTCTGCGCCCATTTGGATCACGGCGCCACAGCAATGGAGGTGGCTAGCATTACGATGCCGTTACTCGGCCTAACACGCCTACAACTTGTTCTTGGGCGTTGTCGTCGGTGCTGGTTTGGTGGCGGGAGCTTCGCTACACTTCTTCAAATTGTCCCCCGCAGGTTTTTTCTCCTCATTCACCATGGAATTCGCACCATAGCAACTGGAATGTGGTTGACGCGTCATCTACAAAACTAAAAGCGCCCGAGCGAGAAGTTGGCAGGCTAGGTTGGTCACGAGTTGGTCGGTGTGCGTTCGGACCTACTAATTGATTGGTATGTATCTCCCCAACCGTCGTTGTCCGCCGAAGAAGAGAAAACGTGCCTTGTAACCATGATCCAAATGATGTCTTCTTGCTTGTCTCGCTTAAACAGTGTTTCCTTCTTCCACTCAGACTGGCAGGATCATCGATTGTCTTCTCGTGGTTGTACACAAGTGGGCTAGACCCGGAACCTAGAGGTTACGCTGCATGCAATCATTCAAGTTGGAAGAGGCTAGTATCAGGTTACAACTGAACGTTTTTTTTGTACCCAGCTTGGTATCGTTCTGGCATAGTGTGTAACACCAGGCCTGACGGCATCCAAAACAACTTGAAAAGAAACCGAAATTGAACATTAACCTTGGGGCATGTATTTTTGTGTCTACAGCATTTTCGCATACTTATGAAAAGCACAGTAATACGGCTGAGCGCTTGCAAAGTCATATGCGGGATGGCGTTGTCACTTTTTACCTCGCCGTTTTGTACCAGATGTATAGTTCTAGTCGCTTCAAATCAGATTGCTGCGCAATGGTGCCTGTCACGGTACATGTATCCCATATAGATGGTTGGTGAACAACGAGCCCCTCGGACGAGCCCTCTTGATGATACCAAGATCAGAGGACAATGTGGAATGAACAAGGCGAACGACTACCGCCTTGGCCGACCTGGTCCACTTCTCCCCCTCGTTGCGCGCTTTCTCTCCCTCTCCTCTTCCCGTGCCCTGGCACTTCGTTGTCTTGGATCAATAACCTCATAGTCCCGCTCCGCCTTCATCGACTCTTCTCCATTGTCCTTTGGAAAATGCAGCGCATGACCCATGAATCCCCGGTCGTCATCCACTTCCATGCCCACATCCTCCCCATCTACAGCTTTCCCTTCTCCGCCCTCCCCAATAGCGTCCCCATCCTTTTCATTCCCCTCGTCCTCATCTGCGGCCCGACTGGGCGTCGGCGCAGCCTGCAACATTCCTCTAAACTTGTTCAGCGCTGCGAGCACCTCCCCTTCATCTTTCCTTCCCTTGCCCTTCTTGTGTAGCCCTCGACCTTTGGCATACTTGGCAAGCTCCTCCCCAAGATAAGATTTAGGCTTCTTCGCTTTTTTCCGCTCAGCTTCTTCGTCGCTGTCCTCACCGCCGCGACGGCGAGTGAGCTTCCGTATCTCGTCCTCCATTTTTTCGATTTCTGAACGACGTACATTACTACGAACAACGACAAATCAGCGGCATTCGGCATTGTGACTCCGGGTCTGGTGTATTGCGCACCTGGTAGATGCCTTATCCTGCGCATGTTTTTCCCTGATCTTGGACACGTCCGTATCCTTGCTGTTCTTTTCCTTTTCCTTCACCTGAAAAAGCGTTTTCATCAGCGAACGTCCACTCAGCGCATATCGAGAGGATATACTTTAGGTGGCAGTGGCGTTGATAATTTTTCGGCGCTCTGATTCTGATCTTCTTCCGGGATTTTTTGAGGCGGAGGAGGCTTCAAGACTTCTGGAATCGGAATTGACGAAGCTCGGGGGTCGTCAATAACTATCAAGACGGTGATCGTTAACACAACGTAATTTAGTCCGAAAAAGCGAGGAAACACACGATCAGGCCGCACGATATCCTTCTTCTTGAACACCACCGGCTCCTCATCTTCTGCCCCTGCCCCCTCATCATCCCCAAAGCTCAATAACTTTACGTTCCTTTGGACAAGTCCCGCCGTTAACAAACGCTCAACTGCACGAGATAATAAAACTAAAACTAGCCCAACTCACTTCTTCGCGCCCCTTCGTCGCTCAGCTTCTTCCCGTTCGCGCTGTGCTGCTTCGCGAGCACGCTGTTGGGCACGTTTCTCTGCGGCCGTGATGCGTGGTATGATATCGGAAAATGGATTATCGACTATTTTTATTGATTTGATCTTTGGTGGGCTGAAAGTGTGCTTGAGTGAGGTTGAATGGGGGGGATTTGTGAAGGAGTTTGGGCTGACATGGAGACGAGCAAAGAGAACACGTACTATACTGGTCGTTCGTTCTCACCAACCTCTGAAATGGTCGTAAATTCCTCGTCAATGAATGAGGTATGCTGACATACCCATCTCGCCAATCTTCAAGACATCTGGGTGTGTCGGAAACGACTGAGGCCACGAGTAAATTTGAAGAGAGGGCACACGTACTGTACAGCGTATCACCTACGACTCTTCCAAAAAGCGTATGTTTCCCGTGTAGCTCATCTGCACGGTCTACGAGGGAGCCACAATCGTCAGCCTCACAACGGCAAGACCAAGAAAAGAGACTGGAACGAACCAAGAGTTATAAAGAATTGAGAGTCATTCGAGTTTTTCGTTCCACTATTTGCCATCGCAACCAGCCCACGGTGAGTGAACCGCAAACGGGGGTGAATCTCATCTTCGAACGGTTCTGCGAGGTGGTGTGATGAGATCCCCAGTAAAAAGGGTGTTCAGTGGACAGGTCGCGTACCACCATAGAACGACTCCCCTCCTGCTCCTGTACCAGTTTTGTCACCAGTTTGGACGAGGAAACTGGGAACGATTCTGGGGATTCGCGTCGTATGCGAAATTGAGACAAAGCGCGATCCATTAGACCAGAAAAACTCTCATACCTGTGAAATATAACACCGTCGTAGTATCCTACGGTGGAAGTGGTGTTAGCTACGGTGTGTATAAAGCGCGCTCTCGTGCGCACCTTCAAGCGCAAGTGCGATGAAGTTTCTGCATGCTTTCGGTGTTTCCTGTGGGTGTCACATTGAACGCCGTTGGAGAGCTGTCTCGAATCGAACTTTGTGCACACCTTAGACCATAATTCAATGTCAATTTCGCCTGCAGTGGTTTCAACAAGAACGCGTCCATGAGTCGGTAGTGCCATGCTGAGGATGGAGTTTGCTAATGATATAATGTCGTTTCCGGTTTCCGAAGTGGTCGTGAGGTCATGCTAAGGTTAGGGTTTATAGCCTGTGATCACAACCATAAGGGAGACCGGACAGTAAATTATGGATTCGTGGGGATGCAAACTAATACATCCGGGACGATACACATCACAGACAATCCCTACCGGGCGCATGCAATATCCTTCCGCTATACCTCCCTCTAAGAAGGAGCTCCCACTCCTGTTGCTGTATACGCATGCTGCTGTGGCCCTGGCGCACCCGACCCAGGCCCAACAGCCATATCCGAGAATTGGTGCTGCAACATCCCAACTCCATAATCATACTCACCTCCCTGTCCCTGTCCCGGGACGTGTGCATACCCACTGGTGGGGGCAGAACCATGTCCACTTGCACTGCCTGGCCCGCCGTATGCAGGTCCGTATCCCTGTGGGGACTGCAACTGGGGCTGAGCTGAGGGATAGCCGTACGGTCCTGCTCCTGCTCCTGGGCCTGGCGCGGTGATTGACGAGTTGCGGTGCAGAGACGGAGAGTTTGAAAGAGGTGTGAGTTCCGGCTGCTGCTGCCAACCACCAGGTTGCGGCGGCGACGATCCGTTTATCCCCACACCTACCGGATCTGCGTGGTACCCCTGTGAGGGGTACGATTCCTGAGCCTGGGGTGCGCTGGAGGTGGGAGAGGCGTGAGGTTGGGACGAAGCATATTGGGGCTGAGTAGATATTTGGGTTGGAGAGACGGATTGTCCATAGGGCTGAGCGCCTTGGCCCTGAGCGACTTGGTTCTGCTGCTGTGGCACGTCTTGAGCACCCTCTGTCACCCCGGGCACCGAAAAGAAGTAAACAGCCCCGGCGGAGTCTTTCCCCCCCTGAGCATAGTACTGCGCCCACGCTTGAACGTTCGGGTCCGGGTACGTCGTGTTCGGGTCGTAC
Organism: Gyrodon lividus; assembly: GCA_014904945.1. Classification (NCBI taxonomy): domain Eukaryota; kingdom Fungi; phylum Basidiomycota; class Agaricomycetes; order Boletales; family Gyrodontaceae; genus Gyrodon; species Gyrodon lividus. The sequence goes on from MU127450.1 coordinate 189,769, forward strand.
ACATATGGTGGACCAGGCTGTACTCCTAACTGGCCATGATCGCCTTGACCTTGTGTGATATCTGGTTGTTGGGTATGGTATTGTTGCTGGGGCGGTTGCTGTTGCTGAGGTTGGGGATGTTGCTGGGGCTGGGGTTGGGGCTGGGGCTGAGGTTGGGGCTGGGGCTGGGGGTGTTGCTTGGGATAAGGTGACGATGCGGGCTGCGGGACATGTCCACTGTAAGGTTGACCAGGCCCAGGTGCGTATCCTTGTCCAGGACCGTACGCGGGATCCGCATATTGTGGGTACGGGTTCTCGGGGTAGCCGGCTGGTCCAGCGTAGCCATGCACAGGCTGTTGTTGGGGAGGAGACTGCTGGTCATACCCGGGGATCGCGGCAGGGTAGCCATAAGGCGGCTGAAGGCCGAATTCTTGAGGAACGCGGGAATCTGGGCGGGCGTAGGACGCTTGCGCTCCATAGTCAGGGCGCGAAGGAGCGTCGTACACTGATAGGGGGGTCAGTGAAGATTGGTGATCGATAGTGACATGCTTACTCCCAGCATGTCTCGCGAGACTATCTTCCATCATACGGTCGAAGATGACACGTGCCTTGACGAAACTTTCATTCATCGACACAAGATCGGCTAGAGGAAGATTTTAGCAGATATTATGGGCGGAGGAACAATATATCCCACCTCGTTTCTGGCTGTATTTATCAATGAGTTTGACGATCTTGGGTCGGAGGGACATGCAAGAACGATATAATTCCTGAAAAGATAATTTAGCAAGAGATCATGGTAACAATGGACTGTAGAACTCCAGCACCTGGATTTCTTCGTTATCTGTAAGGTTATCTCCCGAAGTGTCCATAGAGCGAAGCATTGTCAGTAGTCTGTCGACATTCGCAGCCTGGGCGAACACGGATGCTTCTTGCTCTGCTTCTCTTGCAAGCTCAGCTGCAGTCGGCTCCGGCAGTGGTTCCTACCGAATCCAACTTAACGCCAAGTGATGATCAGGGGAAATAAACACCAACCACATAGTTTACTGGGAAAATACCAGTTCGGCCCTTTAACTGGCCGCGCCACCAGTCTTTGTATCCACGATCTACGACCTTGATAATGTCACCTTTATCAAACGCAAGCTCGCCCTGTTCAGTCGGTTCGAAGGTATGTAGAGCCTTGACACGTGTAACTACTGGGATCGAAGCAGGCGAGGGGGCAGCTACTGCTTGGGACGGGAGCGATGAGGTAGATGATGTGGCAGTTCTTGGCGGACTCTGCGCAGGCACGTAGCCTGAAGCGTAAGTGGGTCCCGTTGCGCGACTGGTATTGGTACTGGGAGCCCTGACCGCAGCACCAGAGCCACTTGCACCACTCGACTGCGCAGGATAATTCATATAAGAATTTCTTCCGCCTTTGTCATGCACGGACATTTCGAGGGCCCGTTGGAGCTCTTCCTCCTCCTTCCGTCGTACTTCGTCGTCAACAGTAGGTGGAGGAGCCTCGTCTGGTGTTTCAAATTTATGATCTACAGGTGGAAAGTCAATTAGAAGGCGGATAACGTAGTGTATGGAATCCTACTCTTTGCTTTCAAATTATTGTAACATTCTTCCATAACACCGAGTGTTGGGTCTCTCTCGAACTCGGCCGTCCACATAGCGATGAGGTTTAGAGCTCTCTTGCGGACCTTCTCGTGCGTCGTCTGAGCGAATAAACCATCAGCGCACATGCGATCAAGTCGGTTCATGATATCCGCACCCGATCGGTAATTAACTTCTCGAGAGCCTGAGTGAACGCGCGCGAAGCTAATTCGCGGTGAAGTTCGATACCGCAGTTTTTAGAGAGAGATTCTGCGAGAGAAAGTGAGTAGAGTTGCACGTTTGGGCTGCGGTGAGCAAGTCGTTTGATGAGGGCTGCCATGACATTGCGAGCACTGTGCAGGATTTGTTGTCAGGGTGGCGGGTATGGATAGCCAGTTGCTCAAACAAGTACCCTGATTCACCCTCATCTTGGACTTTGTCACAAAGTGTGAGAATGACTTCCCAGTTCTCGCTAGTGAGGTTCTCGTCCGTAGCTTTGACTATATGATTGTGATTGATGTTTGGTGGCATAAATGGGGCTGTTTCGGTTGACACATGGCGAGCACTCACCGACGATATCATCGTAAGGATTTGTCTGACCGGCTTTGAACATGGCCGTTGTTGTCAGCTGGATGTTGGGGTCGCTGTTGTGCTCGTTGACGTTGATAATGACCCAAAGCGTTCGTGACTGCGGAGGCGGTGTCGATATCCATCACAGTGGCGCCACACCCAATCGCAAACAGCCGATTCTAGTCACTTCCGTGCTGTTTCTACACAATCTCATTTCCTTCTTCTTTCTTTATACGAGTTATGGCAAAAAGTACAACATATCTTCTGCATCACAAGCGTGGATAGTACTAATCTGCTTCTGCATCCAGTTCCACGAAATTTTCGCCTCCTTGAAGAGCTTGAGAAAGGCGAAAAAGGTATCGGTGACGGCTCTTGTTCATATGGTTTGGAGGATGGGGACGATATCATGATGAGCAATTGGAATGGAACTCTCATCGGCCCAGGTCATGTAAGTCTCTATCGCTGGCCACCTCCGATCTACGACATCGTACGCTAATCTTGCGGCAGACCGTGCACGAGAACCGCATCTACAGTCTCAAGATTCATTGTGGCGAATCGTACCCCGACAAGCCACCCACCGTGCAGTTCCTGTCTCGTGTGAATCTACCTTTTGTCAACCAGACAGACGGCAAGGTTGATCCTGCCAAACTTAGTGTACTCTCTCAGTGGGGGAGAGATAGCAGCATAGAGACTGTCTTGGTTGGTATAAGAAGGTGATTCCCACCTAGTCCATTGCTCTTTGAATCAGACATCTGATAGCCTTTCCAGGGAGATGGCATCTTTCAATAATAGAAAGTTACCCCAGCCACCGGAGGGCAGCACGTTTTAAGGAGCCTGACCTCCCGGTTGGGCATTTGACGCATTGGAGGAAGAATATTAATCAGAAGAAGAATTGTCATTATCAGCAAAGAACAACATAACCGTTTTCATCCAATTGTGTTCCTAGCATTCTCGCAATCTGTTGTTTTCTAGCAAATTTTCAACACCTGTTCACAGCACTTGATACTCCTTTCCGCCTTTTCATGTGGTCGTTCCTCTTGAACTTTGATTCTCAGACGAGTGCCTTCGAGCCTCACAGGTCCTCTCGTTCTGTTTCTGATCACACTTTCCAGACTAGCGTTGGCAAGGTTGTTTGATAACGCTAGTTCTGAACATTCGCATCAATCTGATGCATGCCCACCTCGCCCACCTGCATTAAACTGCTTGACACACTGTAGCCCACGTTACTATTCCCAACTGGCATCGCCGGTACTGCCAGGTAATTCCTCCCGATAAGGATCCGCATGCAAAGCCCCGGCCAGCTACTGTTCATCGTGAGTGGTTTCCAATTATAGGTACTCTTCGCCTTTTCGTGGTACCTCCATCCGATACCTTCACATGGGAAGCTAGCCGCGCATATGGACCCATCCAATCCCTTCATGTGCAGTGCTGTAGCCTTCCCATGTATGCTATCATGTATAAAAGTTCATCCACCACGCAGGTAAGGTTCAATTTCCCCAAAACCCTCGTGTAGACCTACCATGAGGGCCTCGGCGGAAATGGTGCTCACAACGGTCCTGGCTTCACTGCTGTTGATTTCGTTCGCAGATGCGGCGATCCCGAACGCTATGCTCCGCGGGAGACCCAGCGTTCCCGAGGTCCCCGTTCCCGAACGCACAGTCACGAGCCCGAACGGGACAGTGCTCCCCCCACTCACGACCGTGTATTACTTCAATCAACTCATCGACCACAACAACCCCAGCCTGGGCACCTTCCAACAACGATACTGGATGGACTGGGAGTTCTACGAAGCTGGTGCGTTTCTTTATCTGACTGGGGTAGGTGTATATCGATTAAACCGAATGAAATGATAAAGGTGGACCTATCGTCTTCATGACCCCCGGAGAGACCAATGCGGATGGTAAGTTTCCGTGAGAACTCCGATATCCTTGGTTCTAACATCTGAGATGGCTCCTCAGGCTACGAAGGTTACCTCACCAACGATACTATCAATGGAATGATCGCTCAGCAACAACATGGTGCTGCGGTCCTCGTCGAGCACCGCTTTTTCGGATACTCCAATCCTTATGACAACCTCACCTCCCAGAGCCTCGAGCTCCTCACGATTCAGCAAGCTATCGATGACCTCGTCTACTTTGCGCAGAATGCAGACCTTCCGATGCCTGGTGGCGATAACGTGAAACCGGATACCACCCCGTGGATTTTGATCGGCGGAAGCTACTCTGGTTGGTGATGTTTGAGTCTGTGAACAGAGAGGGTATACTGAGTTGGAGCGCTTATGCAGGTGCTCTGACGAGTTGGACGATGGTCAAGTGAGTGGAGCGTTTCAAGAATGATCTGCAATCACGTGAACTCTCTGATTAATGGTGATCCAGCAAGCCAGGCATCTTCTACGCCGGCTATGCATCATCTGGTGTCGTTGAAGCCATAACGTGAGAATATACCTCGTGGATTATACTTCGCTCATCATCTCAGTTCGTGTCTGATCCATCCATCTCCTTTTCGAATCTAGCGACTACTATGGTTACTTCACTCCTATCCGTGAATACATGCCGCAGAACTGCTCATCCGATGTCCAAGCCGTCATCGCTTACCTCGATCTAGTTTACGCTGAGAACAATACTGCTGCGATTCAGAGTTTGAAAGAGGCTTTCGGGCTCGGGGGCCTCTCGCACATTGATGACTTCGCTGCTGCTCGTAAGAGGTTTATTCTGTTGTTCAAGTAAACGAGAACACTCACATCGATGTAACGCGCTGTAGTTCAGTATAATCTCTTTGATTGGCAATCCTTACAGCCTTTCATTGGGCCTGGTGCTATGTTCTTCGAGTTTTGCGATGCACTCGAGGTCAAGAACGGCGTCAGCGCACCTGCGACCGGCTGGGGCCTCGAGAACGCCATCTACGCATGGGGCTCTTTCTGGAATACCACTTACTACGCATACGGTAAGCTGTCATGTAACATTTATAATGAGGGGAAGTGACAGGATTTGACAACGGACTTCGGGGTTGTTTAGTTTGCGGAGATCTCGATGCGGAGTGAGCACCCCATTTGGATAACCTATACTTGTTGATGCAAATTCAATGCACAGAACCTGCCTCGGAACGTATGATACTACTCAATCCTACTGGACGGACGTCTCCGTGGATAACGCGGACCGCTCGTGGTTCTGGATGGTCTGCAATCAGGTAGGGTATTACCAAGTTGGCCCCCCTGAGGGCCAGCCAGCTATCGTCAGCCGGATCCTGCAGCCCATCTACGAGGAGGTCGTTTTTTTGTTTTGCATGAAAACCTTTACTGATCTTTGCCTCAGAGACAATGCGTCAACATGTTCCCCCAGAAATTCTACTGGCCGCCTTCGCCATCAGCTCTTGAGGTCGATATGATGTATTCGGGCTGGAACGTCGAAGTTGACAGACTCTTCTTTGCCAACGGTCTTCGTACGTGTATTTTTCATTCAGATGCTCATCTCCACCCCAATTTCAACCCCACCCTATCCCGCTCATATCGTGCAACAGGTGACCCTTGGCGCGAAGCTACCGTCTCCGCTGACGGTCTCTACAAACCTAACACGGCCACCCAACCCATCTACGAAGGAGATGGGTTCCACTGCTCAGACTTGATCACTGAGAGCGGTATTGTCGATGAGACGATATACACTGTCCAGATGGCAGGTTTGGAGTACATGAAGTCATGGCTCGCGAACTATTAGGGGAAAGAGATTATACATCAGTGTATACAAATTCTTAGATAATGGATTGCTGTGATTTATTGCTCTCGAGCATCGACTGCCAAATACTTGAGGCAGTGACTAAGGAGTTCAGCGAGTCGAGCTGTCGTGCATGGGAATCCATAGTACTACGCAATAATTTTGCGAGTACATACCATACAATCCATGCCGCAACCGCGCGACGGAAGGCTTGCGTGGTCTCGATTCGAACTTCATATCATATCGCTGCGGCGGTCCAAGCTTCGTGAGTCGCAGCTACAACTCTGATGTTTGTATTTGCTGTACTTCCCGGTTGCTGACCCGGACCAGAATGTACAGATTACTAACTTGCTTCATTCAAGGAAACGAGTGTTTTCTAAGAATCTCAGAGACCGGGGAAATGACCTTCCCATGACCTTTTCTCTCCAAGACATCGTAATTCGTCAACCTGAGCGGGAGGCACCTCGCGGCTGGCGAAGTCTACGACGTATTCCTCCGGCACCACCATCCTGGGATTTGTCACCTCGTGCATTTCCTTGCTTTACACCATTGTGATATGAAAACTGCACATACGGATCCACGAGACCGTCGATCGTCTGAACGTACGTATTTCTTCCAAAGCTCGTTTGTCGATCCGCATCGGGGCGACTCCAAAGCGCAGATCGGGAAGCACTGGGTCACCATTGTCCATAGTCCCAATATCTGTTGTCATATGCGCAAGGAATGCCATTTATTTCCTTTGCTTGTGAATGTTGAAGATCACGCGCTTCCAAATCACCCTCAGCAATCATAGAAACGTATGAACCATTGACCTACCAGATCGAACCACACACAAGATAACAACATTGTACCAAGTACAAAAGTAAGTTTAACAGAACCAGATTGTCCACACCAAGATTCAAGACACAGGACGATACACGACCACAAGACAACACTAAGGAAAGCCGCTACAGCAAAAGGAAGACACAAACTTGCTATGTCGTCTGTGGGTTTCGTCGGCGAATCAGTCAGTACATTGATGGTGTGTTTCGTGTTTATTTACCTCAGCGCCGGTTGAAGGCGGCTGGTTGGGGGGCTGTTATGCAATTACCTATCACGTCAACTCACTGTTAATACAGCAGAATATATTAGGTGAGTATGTGTGTTGCAGCTTCGTCGTGTGGCAAATTCCCATTTCTAAGGGTCCAAAGGTTTCCTGACGCACCCATTATCCTAAAAACCGACTGATGACTCATGAACAGATTCTCAAAGTCGGTCGTGATGCCTACCGATAGCCCACGCCGTAGGCGTCGATATGCCATGAGACGCCGTTATCCGTTGCACAAAGCCGGTCGTCACAAGGGGAAACTGCTGTCCCATCTTCGACATGGATCGTGTTTCAAGCCACTGTTATCCTTACCAACATGCCAATGAGAACATGTTCCATGAACTACAGCATTCTAGCAACTCGAAGAGAACCCACTACAGGTGACTTAGGTTGAGCGCCACTTGGAAGGACAATGATGGACCGATCTGATGGGGGAGCTTGGCCAATGGAAAGGCCCCATGTCCCTGGCCCTGAGGTCGTGTAAGGCCGATGATGTACTTCCCTAGCTCTCAGGACATTGAAAGGCAGGTAGACGACGGTGTAATTCGCAATTTTGAACAGACCAGATACGACTCACGACCTTGATACTGCTAGCAATGCACGACAGGGGCGAGGTGCGGTCAACTCCGAGTTAAATCATACACGCCATTCTCTGCAAGATCTGACGCAAGGCATCCGATAAGCTCTCATGAGTCCCAGAGTTTATCGATATGAAACATCATGGGAGACGGACCGAGGGCAATGATTGATGACGATTCGCAGCAGCCCAGCACGGACTATGTGGAGTCATTGGTTTGATTCGAACGACTTCTTCCACGGTTATGACAGACGATGGACTAGATCTCAATCCGCGGAAGGAAAAAAAAAAACTTATTGAAATCATGAGCGTCTTCGGAGGCAGTTCATCGGTTTGGACATGGGCGGTTGCGACGGATAGAAAAGACTCGAAGCGGGGGGGGCACGCTGAGATCGTGGAAGCGTCTATCCGCAATAGATAATCATAATCATACTAGCAGAGAAGCTCCGATGGATGTCTACGATCGGAATGATGGACTACGGATAGGCAGTAGTGAACAAGGGTTTATGGTTGTGCGGCACTGTCGACGCTAACCTTACACAAATTTGAAGAAAAGGCTCCAGAATCCGAGAGCGAATAAGCAGGATCATGGAGCACAACATAATGAACATTGGCGTGATTGAATGAATGGGTATAGGCAGACCTACAGCTGAGCAGATACCATCACTTGAGTGACTCAACTTTTGAGGTGGGATGCACTGGTCATGGTGAACCAGCGACACGCACATTGTCTGAGTTCGGCTTAGTTACGAAAAACCCTGCTGACCCAAAAGTCTCCCGATCGCGAGGATGATTAAAAGGCCGTCGCCTTCCGCAGTCCGTATCGTTGCAGCACACTCGGAAACCCTCCGAGCCGGTATCTGCCATTGCTGTCATTGCAAGATTGGCCAGACCCGAACAGCCTCGGAGAAGTTCTCCAAAACATCAAACAGAGTTAGTTCCAAGTTTACTGTTGGGCTCTTATCTTTCGAATCCTGGAATATTGACGCCGCTGATCGTCGTTTTGCATTTAAGGTGATGTACAGGGGAAAGAAGTGGCAAAGCTGACGACTGGTGTGAAGCTTTGTCAGGCTTTTTTTGAGTGCCCATGCTGCTGGAGAGATTGGGTCACAATCAAGTTTATGGCTTCTTTGTCCGACTCGGAGCTCAAGCGCTCACTGCCCGTAGTCTCTTTTCGAACATCGTAGAATGTCCCGCTGCGCACTGCACACGTTGGCATGGTCCAGTACCTCCTACACGGAAGGTGGTGAAATAGAAATATTTAGTTTAGAATTAGGTTATGGACGCGAATAGTATCACCTTGCTTCAACTTGCCTGCTGGCATGCTGCAAGGTCAACTTGTGCGCTTCGGAGTCTGCGTACAACTTCGTTGGCATCGTCAAATATTCCCCTTGATGAAGGTGTTTATAATAACTCCTTTTCAAAGTCTCGCAGGAGTTCATGTTAGATCGGGTTTCTTCCTACACATTATAAACAAAAGATGACTCGCTGATCCGGGCCCAATCAAATCAAACACGGACCACAAGCGCTTAAACAAGGTGTAAACCTACACCTTGCCTAGGTTCTTATAACTGGCTTATACTGCTCGCGATGCTGTATATAGAGCATCCAGTATTCACTTCAAGACCTTACTGTTGGCCGCCTATCGATCTACCCTCCATCTGGGTTTGAGACATCGAGCCTTCGTTTGAGAAATTCCAAGGGTGAGTCATCCACTTCGCAACATATGTATGTTTGTACTTCACCTAGCTCGGCTCGGATGGTCAACTCCCATTCGAGGGTGAACCCTTGGCATTTCTCCTAGCCGCCCTGCGAATATAGTGGCGGCACGGGGTATCGCAAAAACGTCACTCAAATCGTTGACCTCGGCGGTGGGGGCAGTGAGTGTAAATCCTTTCTCGCGTGTATGCATAAAAAAGGGCTGTGGTATGCAGTGGACACTGGAAGTTGCCCAAAAACCAAGGCACGTGACATCAACACGTCCAGCGTCCTGCCATCTTGACTATTCGAAACAAATTACAAGAGTTACAACGGACCAGATGCAATAACAGCAAGTGTAAGTACAGTTGAATTGCTCATAATGCATCGCGGTGGGACCACCCCCAACCCTATGCATTAGCAGGGATATGCAACACGACGTATTTCCCACGATGTGACATATTGTGACCAAAGTGTGACTCGATGAAATCATTATACTGCAGTAGTAGCTATGAATTATAGAGTAAAGTATGCATCAAGAGACATCTGTTTAGCAAGAAGTGATTTGTCCCGTCTTACATGAGCTCGAAATAACCGGAGTTGTCTCGTCAACTCGAGTGATGATCCAGCATCACCATATGCCAGACAGGCGCTCTCGAGCTGTTGACAGAGTGTGAGAATGTCCTGGTGAGTGGGAATGGGGTCTGAGTCTTTGTCGTCACTATCAAAGTCCACCTCAATCACTTCTCCATTGGCAACCACAATCTCCTTGCGAACAGAAGCTACAATGGCCTTGTCAGTTTGATCAAACTTGCCAGAATCACCTGTCTCTCGTTCCTCAGCAGGGTCTAGGATCTCCTCAAGTGTTAGTAGCTTTCCAAAAATATGGTTGCATTCATGGAGGGTGCTGACGGATGTCATTAGCATCTTCTCGGCATCAGATAACTGAGGTGGTGGATTTGCTGCAGGAATCCGAATTTTGAGGCCTGTTTGACGAGTGGCAGCTTCGGAAAGTGGTTCTACAGCCTTCATAGCTATGGCAACATCTCCTTCAGCGTCCATGACAGCCCTGAGGGCTGGCCGCCAATCCAGGTTGACATAGCAATGCCTGAGATGAGCCGCCAAATGAGCTTCTGCATCAGGCAAGTTCATTTCTATAGTGGCAAATTCACACACAATTTGCCACCCAATGGGGTCAGCATGGGGTGGATGTGAACTTGAAGGTGATGCAGATGAGTTTGTAGTACTATCTCTAGTGTCGAAATCAAATGAGTTTTAGTGATGTTGCAAAACATGATCAGCATCAGATAACTCACGGCTGGATTTGTGTGTGGTCCCAGCAATGCTTGATTGTCTCTGGCGAGACCGCATCCCAAGCTGACTTGGCCGTTAACATTGCCTCAAGTAGATTAATCGTGTAAATCTCTGGCTCGCCTGCTTCATCAAGATCAATGGCGCAAATGGAAAGTTTGCGGCAGTAAATAGCTTTGAAGCAGCATATGATTCCTGTGTCGCAAGGTTGTACGAATGGCGTTAAATTTGGTTTGAAAAATTCTAATTGGATGTTTGTGGGCTCGTAGGGAATTGTGTGGCCGGAGAAATTGTCTATGATTAACAAAACATATCGGCTTTGCTGTTTCATTTTGATATCAAATTTCTTTACCCATCTAAATAAAATATGAATCAGGTATGTTAACAATGATAGGATAGCGGACTTACTTCTCGAAAAGTACGGCCGTCATCCATGCTGTCTCATTGTTACGATAATGAAATCCTCGCTGCTCAGGGGTCTTTTTCTTGAAGCAGCGTGGCTTTCATGCTTTCCCAATAAAAAACAGTTCTAACTTCTCGCTGCCATCTGCATTACATGCTACGCCAATGGTAATGTGTGTCTTTTCCTTCTTTTTACCACTCATCTTCTTAGTCGCAAGACCTCCTGGGGGTGCACTTGTAAGTTTTTAAAATTAGTGATTCAACTGATGAGGTACAGGCCATGCGACTTACAAAGGGAAGAAGCCAGTCTCATCAAAATTAAAGCAGTCCCTTGGAGCGAACTTAGCTAAGATCTGACGACATTGAATGCATTCTTCTTCGACTGCATCTGTATCAACAGAGCCAGCTTCTCCATGTCTCTTGTGCTCTCGAATCCCGTATGCTTTGCAGAAAGACACAATCCATCCATCCCCAGGCAACCTCTCATTCTCCAGCACATTGAATTCCCCCTCAAACCTACTTCACTTCTCCCAAAGCATGGGTCCTGACACTGTTTCCCCTTTGTTCTCCATTTGCTGCACCCAGAGAACAAGTGCTCGTTCGATGTCTGGCCTGGTTACAATGTGAGGGCGCTTCAAAGAGAGTGCATTAGGGTTGTCATGAACACGGACTTCTAATGCCTCCTGATCCTGGAGTTTGTGACAAAGGGTTGATTGGGTGAAGATGAGAGCCCCTGATTTCAGGGTCTGAAAGTGCTCAACAATACAGTTTTGTGGTAGAGTTGGGTGAGAGTTGACATAGGCAAAGACCATCATCCAGTCGCTGAGTGTGAGATTTGATCGTGTAGTGGACTGGGCTACTGGTGGCTGAGCGGAAGTGGCAGAAACTTTGTGCGCTGTCTTCTGTTTCTTCGCAGGCTGGTTATATTGGGCAGGTTTGCCTCGCGGTTTACGCTTCTCTGAAGGCATCGTTAAGGTAGTTTGTATATTATTTTAGATTATGAAGGCGTAATATATATATCCCAACAAAACAATGCAATTTTGGACAATGCATTTACGCTTGACCTCGTGTTAACGCCTGTATATACCGAGTCCCACCCACCAAAATGCTCATGTCATAATGCATTATGAGCAATTCAACTGTACTGAGAAGTAGTCTTCTCATTTCTGGAACAACCAACCTATAGTACTGGGATGATCTTCATTGGGGTGCAAGGAGAAGGACATCGGACCCGCTACAGTTATTCAAGGTTTCGCTGGAGAAGAACTTTCAAAACCACCCCGGCTACAATATTATGATATGCACCGTTCCTTGCACCTCACTAATGTCCTTGGCTTAAGGCAACAATTTTTTCTATGTAAGAATCTCGGAAAATGGGGATATGACCTTCTCAAGTCCACTCAGGCTTCTCTCTAAGAATTACAGGGTTCACTCCACTCAAGTTACCGCAACGGAGTAATCTGTCAACGGCTGGCAAAGTCTACGGCGTATTCCTCCTCTGGTGCCACCAACCCGGGGTTTGTCACCTTGTACATCGCCTTGCTCGCACCATGGCAATCTGCAAATTGCAATCCGGATCTGCGAGATGGTCTGTCGTCTATCTTCCGAACGAATACATCCTTCCAAAGGGCCCCAAAACACAGATAAGCAAGCGCCGGTTCATCCATTGCACGTACTTACTCCCAATATCTGCTGTCATATACGTGGGGACTACCATCTATTTGCTTTACCTGCGGATGCAGTGAGTCACGCGTTTTCAGATCACAATCAAGCTCGCTCAATCATAGGAACGCATGATGGCCTGATCGCACCACACAAGGTGACAATATTGCTTCCAGTACAAAAGTAATGGCAACCCAGGCTTCCGTCACAAGGACCAGATTGTCTTCACCAAGATTCAACCCAAAGCCAGAAACGCAAGACAAGGCGAAGGGAAGCCGCTACAGTAGAGATGGATCTTTCCGTGGCAAGGCTGGATAACAGAACAGGGCGTCGATGAGTCAGTCAGGATGTTGATATATGTTTCGTATTTGTTTACCCTATCGCAGGAAATCCGTGGAGCCCATTGGAAGCCCCTGGCCAATAGTTTGGGCATGTACAATGATCTGTCACGACGTTTCAGTTTGAATACACGAATATGTTAAATGAGTATGTATTACCGCATCCCCGGGTGTCGGTTCCCCATTTTGAACGGTCCAAGAATTTCCTGACATATCCGTTACCCTAGAGACCATACCATCAGCAGATTCTCAAAGTCAGTCGTGGTGCCCACCGATAATGCCCACCCTCATGGGTCGTGATCTCCCATGTGACGGCTTCGCCAGTTGCGCGAAGCTGACCATCACTCACGGAGACTGCTGTTCCGTCTTCAACATGGATTGTGTATCCACCACTAACCTCATAAACATGCCACTGACATTCTCAGAGAACCCACTATAGGTGGCGTTGGATGATCACTGGCAAGGACAGTGATGACCTTATTTGATGGGGAAGCTCGACCGACGTAAAGGACCCCCGCCTGTTCATCGCCTTGAGGACAAATAAAACTGATGTTGTACTCCCCTGACTTTAAGGACATTGAAAGGCAACTAGACGATAGTGTAACTGGCACTTTTGAACAGACCAGATACGACTCACGACCTTCATACTGCTTGCAATACACGACAGGGGCGAAGTGGAGTCAGCTCCGAGTTTAATCACACGCCAATCTCTGCAAGATCTGACGCAAGGCATCCGATAAGTTCTAACGAGTCCCAGCGTTTATCGATATGAAACACCATGGGAGACGGACCAGGGACAGTGACGCCACGCAGCAGCCCAGCACGGAATCACGGCCCTACTGTAAGTTTGATTCGATGGACTTCTTTCACGCTTATGACCTATGGTAGACTAGGTCTCAATCCACGGAAGGGAAAAAAACTGAAACCATAAGTGCCTTCAGAGGCAAAATAACCAGTTCATTGGTTTCTACGTGGGCGTCGCGACGGATAGGAGACTCAAAGCGGAAAGCCATGCTGAGGTCGTGGAAGTGTTTAGAAGGGTCTGTCAATGGACAATCATGGAGAAGCTCCGATTAATGTCTACGATTGGAACGATGGACTACGGATAGGCAGCTGTGGTGAAGGGTTTATGGTTATGCGGCACTGCCAGCACTAACTTTAGAGTCTGAGGCACAAGAATTTGGGGCCCCAGAGTCCGAGCGCGAACAAGCAGGATCGTGGATCGTGACATCATCCTACAACTTCTGGTTCGGCAAAGAGTGCACTGATCACGGAATATTTGAGAGGAGACTACGTGCGTGCAGTGAAAGAGGAACCAGAGCTATTTGGCACTCGAGTCCTCCAAGTTATAATAGGCTGACGGCTTGCGCCTGCATCAAAACGTCATAGCTTTAATCATGAACCAGATCCCTCACGCAGCATGGGTACGCAAAAAAAGCCTGATGAAGCTTGACTTCAGTCGCCGGATTTACCACTTCTTCTCCTGTGCATTACCAAATTGCAAGACGAGGATCGCGTGGATCCTTGCCAGGATTCGAAGGATAATAGTTCAACAGCAACATCATGACTCACGCTTTCGGACATTGGAGCAGAGGCTATTCCGGTGGCATGCGGCGCTGTCAAGTCAGCCCCTACGTCCCAGCGGATTTATGCTGCGTTCGTGCGGAAGGGCCAGGAGCCCATGGGTTATTCACATCACAGTCACATAAACCCTGAAGTCCGGTTTGTTTGTTGCATTTGACGGCTTTGGTAGATGACCTGGGTTAGTAGTACACGACTCGTACAGCACCTTCCCTGTCTGTCTGCGATATCTCATTTGAGAAAAGCCGAGAGCGAGTTGAAAAGCTGCTTCGAGGAGCCCATTATCGTGACTTACCTGGCTTATTACACCTTTGCTACAAATGCTCGGACCGCAGGCCTTTGTGGTTTGGACAGTTCAACTCGAATTCGGGGGTGAACCTCTGTATTCTGTTCCTCCTAGCCGCCTCGAGAACATACTGGCGGCACGGAGCATCGCCAAGACGTCGCTCAAGTTGCTGATCTCATGAATTGATAATAACTGCATTCACGCGGATATGCATGAGAAAGGCTGCGACCAAGAAATTGTACGCAGCGGAGGTGTACAACCCCAAAAATCAAGGCAGGTGACACAGACACGTCCAAGTCCCTGCCATCGCGTTGCTGACTACTCGTCACATTGACAAGAGACCACATGCATGCAGTCGAATGAATAGTTTCGGAGAAACCAAACGAAGCATTTAGTATCTGCAGACCATCTCACTCCACCGTCGCACAGGCCCGCAGTTCTGAGTCGGAATTGCAAAACAGCAAAGCGTAATATGGTAGGTACAAATCAACCTCTGCCAGTACTAATTTCGTCCACGACAGCTGGTGCGAGTAGCCCATAAGCAACCCCTCCTCAAATTCGGATTAAAATAAACGGTAGGCAAGGAGAAGGACATCCACTACAGGTATCCAGGTTCATGCCTATGAATCGAACCCCCTCCACCAGATTTGTAGGATGGTGAGGAGAACAAATGCAATGCCCAGTCAAGCCATTGCATTTGCAAGGATTTTTAATCGTGCATGCACAACCTTTCGGGCACCCAACCGAACAGATGCCTTCTCTTCGACGCACCACGATGCTCTGTGATACCCCCGTCAAGCACAAAATACCCCCCTAAACTTGACTGTGCACTTAACTAGTTCCCCAGGATTTCGGTCATCAATAGACCAGCACCCTGAGTCATGATTGACTCTGGAGAACATTCAGAATTACGTTTCATTCTTGGAATCGATTAGGGAACTTACTGGTATTTGCCTCCACCACTCTCGGAAAGTTCCCAAGTCTGAGAGGCTCCACCCTGAACATCGAGTACACAAAGAGCGCCCTCTTTCTCGACTACCTGTACATTATCGATCATCATGGTGTGTTTTCCACTACGTTCCTCTTTTGTCAGAGTCCACTGAAGATGGAGAACACCAGCATCAGAACAGCAAAGGATGAGTTCAATGAATGTAATACAGGTGGCGGTGTGGCACCCAAGGGAAGAATAACGATCCGATCCGAGGTGGAGGATCGCCCGACATGATGCAGCTCATTTGTCTTAGTATTCAAGAATTTGATGTGATAGGTTCCCGATTCAAGTTTTGACGACATCGAGGGGGGCTATAAGGATGAAAGGCCTGTAGACGAAGCAAAATGAAGCACGGAATTTATACCGGGATGCTCTACATATCATATCAGGCAAGTGGGCTATTCGTGAACCTACCACTTAGTTAGGTTCCGTGCTCCCACTTCTTCCGCGGTGCGGAAGGTTCTACTAGACGTTGCTTCGTGTGCAATTATCATTATCTTGTCCTCGGGGCCCAGTGAGGGGCAAAGAAGAACTTGCTCGTTTGACGTACAGGGGGGATGGAACATGTCCGGTGATCGATCTGACATCTTGCGATCACCTGCATGGAGGCGCCCAGGGTGTGCGGCAGCACGCGGTGTTACGAACCGTGCAAGGAAAGTCCAGCTCAACTATATGACCCGAAGGCAATCAGACGCCTGAACGGAGCGCCGGGCATGTGTGAAAACTTCGAAGTAAGCAGCCGAATTGCATATTTTCCAGTACTCCTCTCCGTGTGCAAACCAGGAAGATATCCTGATATAACACGGTAGCCCCACTTTCGTAGTTTTGCACCATGATCGCGTCCAAGCCTTAGAAGGAGGGTTCAAGGGTTTCGACGTCTAGGTCACTGCAGTGCTAAGATGGATGGAGAACTTTGCGCCGTGACGTTTGCGTAGTATCAGGTGTTCGTTATGCGTTATCAAGTACAACCAGATCCGTTGAGAACTCGAATGGGAATGACCCTAAGAAGGGTTCCATACCATCATGAACGATTGAGCATATGAAGACACATCTTGCTCAGCGAACGATGTGACTTGTATCCTAGCTGACATCATGATGGGGACGGGGACCGTAGTGACTTACTAGTACAAGCAGATTAGAGTTGGCCAGTTTGGGGGATCGCTGGCAATACAGGCGTTCTTGCATGATCCCTTGTCTCCAAGTTCTATGAACAATTTGCATTGATCTCTTGGGCGTCTGTCCCCTGGCTACGTCATGATGTAATTCCGAAAGGAATACTTGAAATGTTGAGATGAAATGCAAATACGTATCAAATCTAGCAGATGACCCTCTTCTGTTTTTCTACGCCAGCACCACCGAAGGGAGCCTGATTTGCCTATTCATGCGAGACTATTGTTTTTCTAGCCTAGGGGAGGGCCGTCTTGTGCGTGGATGCCCATCGGAATATTGTGGACAAGAAGATCGTGCTCAATAATGCTCATATGAACTCGGTTGTTGCGCTGCTTGACGTTGATTACTAAGCGAGGGGAGAAATAGAACGGGATAAAAGTCTGCAAGGACATTGATAACGCCATGAATGAGCTCTGTAATTTTGGGTCAGAATATACCTTGAGACAAGAAGATATGAACTCACAGGAGCGCTAACTTGCCAATTCCCGATGTTCAAAGCGGCCGCAGCGAGGATGCTGTTATAGTAACACCATTTCGATCGTGAGGAATCAGTGGATGTGGCAAGGGACGTACAGAGCAAAATATATGATGCTATCACGAGCCAAGATTTTCACCAGCTCGTTTACCTTCCATCTTTTCTCTGACCGGTAGTGTTCCCACACACCGGCTCCACAGTAACCAACGGCGAGGACACACAGAAAGAGCTCAAAGCAGAATGTAGGAATGGCCGAAGACATCAAGAAGCCACTGTTTGGGATCATCGTGCCACAGACATAGGTCCCCGCGAACTCAGCCTCAAGAGCTGCATGCCGTTTTCGCTTAAAATCGCATTTCACGTCATGAAACCAGGGACTCACTTGAAAGTTGTCTGCCTGGACCAATTCCCAACATCAGCAGTACGAAAGCTGCTGCAGATTTCGCAATCCAGCCGACCACCATGACAATCGCAACCCATTTCGAACACTTGAAGAAGGGGCCCGGATTGAGGCTAAGAGCCCATATCCTCTTCATCATGATCACTGACAAACAACAAGAATGTATCAGGAATCTGGAAATCTTGAGCGCCAAAGGATCAAGGCACGAACCATCCATGGCAATCCTATAGATGTACATACCCCATATACGGATTTGGTACCATACAAGACCTGAAAGGACGCGCAATTGGTCAATCGAGCCATATAACCCCAAATTAGATCCTCACATCTATGATGATACGAAGCATGATTCAGTCAGGACTCAGATATCGACTCCGAATTTTCAACATATAAATGGGGTCCTCACTGCTGCATTTTTTAATTGTATACATAGAGAGGATACATCGAATAAACTCACTTGTGCAGTCCAATTCACGTTGCCCGTGTCTACAGTCGGTCAGCAGCAAAATATAGAAAGCGTTCGAATATTCTTACAGAAGGCGCCATCACTAAATCGTAGAGTTAGTTCTGGGAGATTGCTCGCGAAGTGCAGTGCGCGTACATTAATAACAGGAAACTTAGGTATCGGACCTAATCATGAGGGATATCATCAACTCGCCCAAAGTGAGATATCGAACATGAATGCACTTACCACTGCGTACAGCAGAGTAACGAGGTTCCATTTTTTGGTCTTTACATCGTAAGTTTGAGGAAGCCTACAATGAGGACGAGCTCACCCAGATCAGGTCAACCTACCCCCAAGGAGTTAGAGTTCACATCATGCCCCCAATGAAAAATCGTCCAGCTTACCTCACTCCCAAGTCCAAGAACTATGCATGATATCGAACATAGACGGGCGGATCAGAAGTGAACGCAGGAGCAATGGTTCAAACTCACGGTAATCATAAAATAACGCCGCAGCGCCTGCAACTAGATGGAGGACACGTTGAGGCTCCCATCATACTCGCAATCACTAGGGACTTGCCTTGGCAGAATCCGATTTGCTGAAGATACAAAACGTAGTTCGCGATGCCAGACATTCTGGGGGAATCTGCTACGACAGCAACTTGCGATATGCCAGCGACGATCTCGTGGTGTTCTTTTAATCCCCCCGTCCATCCATGGAACGTTCAAAAAGCAATGCATGAACAGCAAACGATGTCACTGAAAGGTCTAGCCACCAACTATGAAAGCAAAGTCCCATGAGCAATAGACGTCTTCTGTGAGCGCCAGATTCACGGCAGTACCTTAGGCTAGGACTCATTAGATTGTCGGGTGACGCCGGACAAGCAATGGAACGTTGTCTTAATCGGTGTTACTCGGAACAAATTAGAATGGCTGTGGCTGGCTGTGGGCTCTGAGTCAGGACTCGCTTGGCACGTACAAGAAGATTGACCTGTGTGGCAAGATTCAAAGTTCGTGTCAAAGCTACGTTCCATCGATGAGGGGATGTCGTCATTCATAGTTCGGCCCAGTAACGTGGGCCCGCGAGCTACTCGGAACACTGCAGGGGTCCAGATAATCTGTTTGCTGATTATCAATATCGTTTTGCGCTAGTATCGTATATGGCAGACTGAGATGCTCTCCTGACAGGGACGGATCGCATGGGATGGACACGAGCGAGGTTCAAGTTCGACGACGATGGCGGTAAATACGAGTACTCGTCAGTGATCGCAGCTCCAAGACCCGTCAGCTGATGTTCATGTCTCCCATTTGAAAGTCAGACTCTCCCAGTGATCAATCTACCTCGTTGTGGCTGCGAATGAATGACTTGGGGGACTCCCCGTGTTTCTCCCATTTCTCCTCGAGTGAAGAAAATCATTAGTCACGGTTATAAGGCACCCATTTCTCGGCTCCAGGACGGCTGCTAGCCCGGTTGTCGCTGATGGAGGACGAGCACTGGTATGAGACCTGCTGACCTACGCTTCTTTCCAGCGTTCAACTGGCGGTCAGATACATGATGGTATACGTATGTTTGACCGAGAAAACTTACATGCTGTGGTGTAAGTCGTGTAAGTGAGGTTCCCGCGGAGAATCCCGAGGTCCTCACTATGTACACCCAGGTCAGAGCTTGAAAATTGTTATGCAACTAGTTAACGTGAAGTTCAAAGAAAGACTAGAGAGTTCACAATCAACATAATTAACACACCTTGGAAAGGTCTAGTCATCGAAAGGGGTAGGGAAGATCAAACGTAAAGGGGACGTTGATTCGTGAAGGCGTTGTGTATCGCAGTGACGGACGTTCGTCATACAGTTCAGATACCCTTAGGAAGCAGAAGGCCATAACGTTCTGATACAAACGCAGCAAATAGAGCATCCGTACTCGTTCTGTCGCATGGGCACCATCCATACACCAAATTACAGATGGCAGTATCACGTCATTTGAAAGACGACTGTGGGCACCCAACACGCGGACCAGCCTACTCCCCTGCTCCAGCTCAGCATTAGCCACCCACAATAAAGTTTAATACTCACAATTAAACAGTCATGCCTTTCCTCACCTTCCTCATCACCGATGCTACATAACTGTCCAAGTCCCCCTCCCACCGCTTCACAGAACCCCTGCCAACGACGTAAAACACACCTTTCCTTCCTTCTTCCTCCATGTCCCCTTCGTCCTCTTCGTCCTCAAACCCCTCCATCAATTCTCGCAGGAACCACAAATCATGGCTCACCAACACCAATGCCCCACTAAATCCTTGCAACGCCTCCACCAATCTCTCCACCGTACCCATGTCCAGATGGTTCGTGATTTCGTCCAATACAAGTACGTGCGGCGCATCGTACAACACCAATGCAAATGCCACTCGGTTACGTTGACCTCCACTAAGACTCGAGATAGGGCGCAAAACGACGTCTCCGCTTACACCGACAGACCCAAAGTGTGCACGACACTCGTGTTCTGTAACGTCCCTGTGGCGCGCCATCATCTCTGCAATTGGCGTGCGAGAGAGCTCGAGCGAATCGACGACGTGTTGGGAGAAGTAGCCGATGCGGAGACGGGGATGATGATAGACCTCCCCAGCAGTGGGGCGCGTGACGCCTGTCAGCAGGTTAAGCAGCGTCGTCTTGCCGCATCCATTGGGACCCAAGAACGCGATTCTTGCACCGGGCCTGACGTCAATCGAGGATTGCTTGATCACGTCGTTGGTCTGCCCCGGGTACCGGAAGGACGCGTCTGTGAGAGTAAGTACTGGCCCTGAATATCGCAATGGCTCTGGCTCGGGGACTTTGAGAGAAGCGGTTTTAACGCCCCTATCTACCTCTATCTGAACGCGCGCCGCATCGTGATATCCAGCCCAGTACGAGATTTTGAACCGTTTTCCGTCTTCCGTTTTCTCCATGCCGAGCCTGTCGAGCTTCTTCTTTCGCGAGGCTACTTGACCAAGACGTTTATCGTCGCCTGTCGTACGAGCTTGTTGGACGTTGTGCTGAATGCTGGCGACAATCCGGGCGCGTTTCTTCTCTTGCGTATCAAGCAGCGCTTGCTTGCGTACCCGCTGTTCTTCGGTATTCTGGACGTAGTCTGAGAAGTTCCCAGCATGATACGTGAGGGATTTGTCCCGGAAAATGATCGTTTCCTCTGTGATGTTATCTAGGAATTCACGGTCATGAGAGACCACGACGAGGGTAATTCCATCGACCTCGGCTTTGAGATATTCCTGCAGCCATAAAATGGCAGGCAGGTCCAAGTGGTTCGCTGTGTGTTTCACCGTCAGCGGAGGTACACGGTATGATCAAATAAATGTACTAGGCTCATCGAGTAAAAGCACATCAGGACGCAAGAAAAGTGACTTTGCCAAAGCGATCTTCATCCTCCAACCACCTGACAAGGTCCCGACTGGGGCATCGACCTCCCGTTCCATAAACCCTATACCCCTCAAAATCTTTCTCGCGGTTGCGCGCTTGGCTTCAAGGTCGGTTAACGCATGCTTGTCGACGACGTCTGTGATAATTTCCGTCGTCATCTCGGCCGTGACATACGTCTGAGGATCTTGTGCCTCTAATTCAGCGTACTCGGCTTCGAGCTGAACTTGGCGCTGTCGCGCTTCGTAGCCCCTTTGACCTGAACGCTTTATTGCGAGCTGGCGTGCGGTGGCAAGCGTAGCAGCGAGTCGGGACAGCAGAATTTTATGGATAACGATGTTAAGCTGAGCGGTATTGGGCTGGGCGCGAGCAAAGGTAGCATCAGCACCGAGTACAGCATGAAGCTCTGACCATAAGTTAGCTAAGACCGCAGTAGGGGTGCAAAACACAAACCTTCGTATTCACGAAGAGCATCCATGGGCTTTCTATCCGCTTCCAGGACACTCGTCAGAGCAGTCGCTGATTCGTCAAAAGTTTCGAGCTGCGCAATATGCAGAATATTGAGGTTGTTAGGCATCGCGAGTATATCCTCGGCCATGCATTTCATGAGGACTTTGACCCAGTTCCATTAGCATGTGTCATGGAGACCGTGTACACACTGACCGGTCTTCCCGACACCGTTCTGACCAATCAGACCATATCTCACCCCCTCCTTGAGTCTAAGATGAGCATCGACGAGAAGGTCGAGGTTGTTCACAGATATGTTCACAGTCTGCATGTCGATGTCTTTCGACAGGGTCGATAACGTCTCTTTATAAAACCGACTTTGCTGGGAGGTTGCAACTATGGAAGACTCGGGAGCTGGAGAGGCAGACGACGCAACTGCTGCCGCTGCCGCCTTTTTCTGAGCCCGCTTCTGACGTCGGGCCACGACAACAGAGAGTGGCTTCGTCTCAGTAAGTGGGGCTGTTGGCGCAGCAAGGGGAGGCTCTGAGACTCTGGCAGGCTGCCTTGATGCACGCGCCGTAATGGTCAGCAAAAGGCATTTACTACAGGGTATACTCACTTGGACTCCTTTGGACCAGCATCCAGAGCTCGATAGAACTCATCCATACGTCGAGGATCAACCTCGGCTTCGTCAAGAAACATCTCGGTGGATTCCCTGAGGCGCGAAGTGTCAGGAACGACGTCCGAAGTCGACATCACCTCGAGCATGCTTGTGAGGTAGTTGAGCGCCGCATCGTCAAGGGTGATGCCAAATTTCCGTAGGTTCTCGGTGAACTGTGCGGGTAGAGAAGCCATGCAGGGGTAAACCAGTTACGGGTTATGATGATTGACCCTATCGGGACCAGGTCAGGCGCAACTTTTAATCATCGAGCAAGGTTTACCTTCGACTCAGGCTGGGCGGAGCCGCTTTCACGTGACGGGAACCACTCTATACGATCTAGCTAACTGTAAGCTGACACATGTGGTTTACCAAAAGCGGTAATGTTCTGGGAAGTATGATGTCCAGAGGTCCGCTTCGGGATGCGGAGAAAGTTCATTACACCTCATCATTGTCTGAAGCTTTAGTTTTACACTATAGCCCACCTCGTTACCCAAAAGTATGGCGGAGAAATTTAATAAGATAAGTTGAATTCAAGGGCTGCTGAGAAATGGGTCTTCGTCTTCCTGTTCTGAGAAGCTTTCGTCGTCGATATCGTGGGTCTGCGATTACACCACCACAGCGTGACCGACGAGGGCGCGAATGTACCCAGACGTAAAAGTTGTAGGAAGCGGAAGTTTCGGGATTCGTGTCCCGCGCTTCCTAACAAACGTGTTCGAGACTACTGACGTGCCATCACCTTGTACATGGTGTTGTGGCAATCTCACGGGAGCCGGAGACAAGACACTAATTCGCCTCTGATGTAGATCTCTCAAATTCCATTGACTAGAGACACTATCATTGTGCTTGGCATCCTTGTAGCGTGACCTGACCTCCACTCCCAATATCCTCCAGAGTCCTCGGAGGTGCTCAACAAGAAGATCCAAAAAATCCATATCTGGAATTTCAGTATGTGAAGTTTCTCCGCTAACGGCCCGTTGATCAAAAACCGCTGACTTGTACAGCGGGTCATCGGGCTCTGTAGTATCTATTTGCAATCTGGGCATGATCACTTTTCAGATACTACCCTCCCTTGCTCTCTCCAGTTAGAATATCCAGGTGTGATCGTGAGCGATATCATGACGCATGAAGGTGTACACTATGTTCCTCTTCCCCACGACGTCGAAGAAGGGAAAGATTCAGCGCCCCCGACCCAAGTCTTGAGTTCTCCGCATATAGCAGTCCCACCCATGGTAGCGACCAAGCCACTGCACCATTGGGAATGGGCTACTCGCGGGGCCCTTCTGCTGATATCTGCAGTATTCTTCACACTTTGGCTATCGGCCACTGGTGGACGGACCTGCACATACGTGACGAAATATTGTAAGTGAAAGTGTTACCTTTGTCTGCTTCATCCTCACAACGGAGCGTACTGTAGCTCCAGCCAACGAAGCCATCGAATACCTGGAGCACGTCAAATACAAGGGATACCTCCATTTTACTACTCCTTGGCGCGGCGATGAATCTGGAGTGCCAGGTCCAGAGATCGACGCCGCTTGGCGTAGGATAACCACAGATGGTGAGGATCGAATCGACAGACGTGTATTTCGTTGCTCCGAGTCAAAGCTCAAGCTAACGAGTTCCCAGTCAAACCGATGCGTATCACTGAAGGACAGTTGCAAAAGATGGGGATGGTAACGACTCCGTCAACTGTACGGTTTCCAGAGGAGGAGGGCGGAGGGTACCTTTCATCCTTAGAGGTTACCCACCACCTGCAATGTCTAGTAAGCGTCCACAACACTGACCAAAAACAATCGAGGCTCCATACTTCGTGCTTACCAACTCGATAGGACATGCTTCGCAAAGCAACGTACAGAGAACACTACGAGTCTTTCGATCCCCTCTTCCAAGGTGACAAAGACGCCCTCATGAATCATCTCGGTGAGGCGCCGGGTGCCCACCCCGTCATGCTATTCATCTAACGATGATACACAGATATGTGCGTCGACATAATTCGACAAGCTATGATGTGTTACCCCGACCTGGTCATGGTGAGCTATTACTGGGTCCACGCACAACCATTTCCGTTTGGAGATTCCAACACCATCCATCGTTGCAAGAACTTTGAAAAGATTCTGGAGTGGGCAACCGAACAAACGGGGGAAACAATAACGAGCGGGACAGAAGACAAGTGACTTGCATAAGTCTACCAAGGGTGACGCGACGAAGAGACGCGGAAAGAGAAGGGAGAGTGTCGAAAATAATTGTCTCCTTTGTTACAAATTGTGATCGCAGCCTGTTTCTTGAAGCTCAAGGCCTTTGCCAGCGGAACGTTGCGTATCCACCGGCCTCCATTGAGTGTCATGGGTTTATGCGTGACGGAACTATATTTCGTGCCTCCATCGACAACGACAATTAGTGCAGTGGACCTTCTTTTTCATGTGGACTTCAAGAATGTGACGCCCAATACTTTCTTTTTTCATGATTTTCTGACAATTATGCCAGAAACACGTCTGAGGCATCTTGCAGCCTTTAGGTGAGACGGCGTGCATATCGCGTAAATGTAACACAATCTCGCGTTTGTTGCCTACCACGAGAGCACCACATGATGCACCATCATCGGACCACTGACACTAGCCATAACCCGCATCAGAAACTCTACACGTCTTATTTGATCTTATTTGGCTTAAGCAATTCACACCAGCCAAATAAGATGAAACTAAGACAAATAAGATGAAATAAGACATGTGTAAAGTTTCTGATGCATTGTGGCTTTGCCACACAGGGGTGTTCAAGCTAGCTGCTCCCTTTTTGATATTATTTTCTCATCTATAAGTACACGGTTAAATTCATGGAGGGTCAAATTGATGTCAAGGGGGGTCAATGTCATGTGAACGTGTGACCAATGTGTGGCTGAGGATTTCCGTTGAATGCTGAATCAGGTTTGGCGGCCTGATGTCAGGCTGATGTTTGCCAGTAGTAGCACATGACTCAAGGCAAAAGCAGAGAATAATATAGAACTAAAAATACCACCAACAAGTCTCGAACCCAAGTAATTGGGAACATCACTGCAAGACATGGAGACACACTTAACCACTGCACCATATATATATATCCAATCCTTCTTTACAATCTGTTATCAATATTATATGTACTGCTTCCACAAGGTAATTGTGGCACTTGGAGAAATTTCTGAGACTTGGCCTACAATACATGTACATTACTATGACACAATCACAGCAAAAACATGGCTCTAAAATTCCATAGAGCATTCTAAATACTTGTAATATACATAGAATGTTCACTTACAATATTTAATGAAATGATATTAGCACTCTAGTGTTGAGGTTGTACTGACTTAGACTAATAGTGGGTAAAAATGTCAGGTCACGTGATTCTGACCTCAAATCAGTGTCAGGATTATTTAGGTCACACTGTGGTCATGCACAATGCCTTACATATATTGGTAAACAAACACTTGGCACATGCTCATGGCACGACCCCCCAGTATATGACAAATACCATTCAAAGAATTTCTGTCAAGTGTTAGCTAAAGGGCTAACACATTTGGCCATGTAGAGGATGAGTTTGGAACCCCCTCTGTACATGGATGGACCACTGCTGGGAATATGTTGCTATGGCCTTGTTCCTCGCCCAGGAAACATACCCCTAGCAGTGGTCCATCTATCATCCTGTCATTCAATTTATGGGCATGCTATGTGTCTTGAACTTCATGTTGCTCAGATTGCTTTCTATTCACTGTCTTAAATATTCAACTTTCTTTGTTTATGCCAAATTCATAAATACATGCTGTTAGTTGAAAAATATATATAGTTGAAAAAATAGGTGTCGGATGGGCCAAGGAATGTGTGACCTGTAGGTCTCGGGGGGGCCGAGGGAGGGGTGATCCACAAGTCATGGATGGGCTGAGGGAGGGGTGACCCATAGGTCTTGAGTGGGCTGAGGAATGCGTGACTAGTAGGTGTTGGATGGGCTGAGGAACATGCAACCTGTAGGTCTTGGGTGGGTCAAGGGAGGGGCAACCCAAAAGTCACAGATGGGCCAATGGATGGGTGGCCAGGAGGTCTTGGGTGGGCCAAGGGATGGGTGACCAGTAGGTCTTGGGTTGGCTGAGGAAGGGGTGACCCACAGGTGTTGGATGGGCTAAGGGATATTTTGATAGGATTTCATCAGTAATGGGTGGGCCCATGGAATGGTGGTGAGGGTGTACCATGGGGATGGGGTGAACCAAGGGATGAGTGATTCCATAGGTCTCTAGTGGGCCAGGGTATGGGCGACCCATATGTCTTGGGTAGGCCAATGGATGGATGGCCTGTCAGTATCAGATGCACCAAGTAATATCCCAATCTGCATTTCACAACAAATGAGTGGTCCCATTCGACTGGTTGTGACAGTAGGTCATGTGTATGAGGTGGGCTGAGGCAAGGAATCTCATCAGCTGCAGGGATTGGGAATCCTGCCATAGTCCATTGGCATTGGGCTGAACAATTTCAAATCAGCTGCTGAGTTGACAGCAGCCCCCTTGGTTGAGTGATCTACATTCCATTCAATCTACCTCTACAATGAACATTCCATCACATGTCTGATATTATTGCCAAATACATGGTCAAGCGATTCCTGGAAGCCATCAGTCACCCTACCCAACTGACTTCTGCACTACCTGATACATGCATTCTTTTACCGGCTCTCTTCCAAGCCAATAGGATAGTCAATTCAATGGCAAGGGCTTACCAGAATCAAAGCAAGTGATCTCCTAGCACATAGATATCTATTAATATTGTCTCAGGGAGCTTCTCTATTGACATCCAAAGGATGGCTGAGATGTTGGGGCTGAAGGATGACAAAATAAAGTGAACTCCGGAACCGGAACAACGAACCCTGCATTTCCGGAACGTCGGAATCCGCGTTCTGCATGTCCGGAATGCCAGAATGCCTACCTCTGCTCCACTGCCAGGCAGAACCTCTCGGAATCTCGGAATCTCGGAATCCACTTGGAATTGATCCGGAATTCATGTAGATGTGCAAACCCTTATTGTATTGCATCATCCTTTACTTGTCATCATTCCTGAGCCTCCAGGGACACTCCATCACTTCCTTACATCACTTAATTCCAAATTCCTCTTGTTCCTGTTCCTATTCCCTGATTATCATTAATAAGCGCTTCTCCACCCACTCTGTTATACATATATACTTAGTTTTTACTTTGTATTCCTCAGTTGTTCTTTGCCCCCTCTTTGGCAGCAGCTGAAATGAGTTTACTTATACCTATTTGCTACTCCTAGCTAATCCCTAGTAGTCTGGGCAATCACTGCCCTCTTATAGTTTTTGTCAAAGGAGACTGGAACAAATCTAGAAAGAGAGAAATTCTTCAAGGACAGATTCCCTGTGGAACAGGAAGAGGAGATGTCAAACCAACCATTCTATTGGACCAGACTGGGGTAATCCTGGCATGGTATCTGCCTTGGGTACTATCCAAAGAGTTTCAGGTGAGCTCCTCAAGTTAAATTTCCATAGATGCTTCATTGATGACTTTAGATAGCAGGACTGTTCCTGAAACCTGGAATTGCTATTCCTGGATTTATCCAGGAGCGTCAGCAGCTCCAGGTCTTGGAGGACTGACCAGGCCCTGTTTGAGGGAGAGATCACGGGTGTGATCAAATTATCTCTGGCTTGGTACCAGCAAGGCCAGGTGGTAAGAACCTTTCGACTTCATTCACACCGAAGGCATCCTGATGGAACTAGCCATTTAGACATCAATCCAAGGTATCAGCCCTCCTCAAAGACTCCCATGGCAATTCTGAACCTCAGGAATGGCTCAGAGCTAGCTCCCTACAAACCGCAGTCCTTTCAGCAGCCCTGCTGGTCATGCATCCCAACCTCTATGCATCTGGAAGGAAGGCCATGCTGAAACTGGCCAAGTCCACTGAAGATATAGAAATGAAGGCGGTCCTTTCTAAGTGGTCCTTGGTATATTTGGTAATGTTGGTCATTGTCAATCAGGTCACCCCTTTCCATTGGGATCTCAATTGTAGGGCTCAGTGGTTGGACATGTTGGCTACCATAGGGGGGATCCTGACCTACACATAGAGTTGGATAGCATTGGGGTCAGGCTGGGGTATAGGCCTGGCACCCTACTGGGAATTTCTAGAAAGGTACTTTGGCATGGTGTCACATCCTGAAACTTTCCTAACCCATCTAGCCCAATTCTGGCCCCCTATGATCAAATCCCGAATCCCAAGCCTCGGACTTTACCTTAGAAGATTTTTCCTTCATTGGATATTCTGAACCCCATATTTCCCGTCCCGGACTTTCGCATTCCCGTCCCAGACTTTTGTATTCCTATCTCAGCTATCTCTTGACGTATGTCTCTTTCCTTTGACATTTCTTGACATCTGCAGTTCCTATTGATAATTCCCTTCCCCCCTGCTTCACAATTATTGTGCCATTGCCCTCAGTTATTATTCCACCATTCTGAATCATCCCCTTACTTTGTTCCGGAAACCTGAAACCCCAATTCGTCCGACATACTTTAACAGCTTTATATGTTCCGGACTCTTCAGTATATAAACCCGCCTGTACCCTCTGATATTTCCTTAGTTTGAATATCAACTAAATCCCATTCTCTCCTGCGAAGTCCCCACTTCAGTCCTTAAGTTGACCTTAGGATTGTCTTCTGACCCTCTGCCTTGAAATTAAATTAAGGAATAGAACTCATACAGGGGCACAGCACATAAGCTGAAGCCGAAGTTCCTTGCCCCTCCGACCCCCCTCAGGGATTCCTGACTGACTCTGCCGTTCCGCATGCTGCGGACTATCCGGGAATTCTGGGATTGAACCTGGACTTGACACATGGGGTGCCACATTCAGTTTCTGACAGGGTTTGCCTAGCCTACCATATGAGAGATAATGTCCATGAGGGGGTGGGAGTTCACAGATGTGATTGGGTCAGACAGGGGGACCTCCCTCACTTATTATACAAGTTGGCAGTGTCTATGAACATTGCTACAGAGTAGAATACAAATACCCTACATGAATGGCCACTGGTATCTAGAATTCCTGTCAGAGGATTGGATCTCTGCAAGGATGTCCTCAGGGGACCAATGTTCCTACATCTGCACTATCCTTTCCATTGTCAACTGCATCTCATCACATACATGGGTGAGCTCCCTGGACAAAGCCATCCTTGTCTCCACAGCCTGGCTCTGTGCCAGCTCAATCCATTGTCAGTTGGCGCAGATTGGTGGAGTGCCCACTGGAGTGATCAAAAGCTAAATAACAGGGAATGAGTCAAGTGGGACAGGGGAATGGATTGGATTGGATGGAAACTAACCCTGGCATATTGAGGCATGAATTGAGCATGAAGCTCATGCAGATCATTCCACGGACATTGTGCATAGATCTCAGGGAGCTGTTCCATGGGGTTTGACCACCAAGGCCATGGAAATCCTGGGTTGGTTCTCACCAGCATGTTTGGGATCAACACTCATCTGAACTGTATGGCATGCTGTACCTTTCTCCTTTTTGAAAGTCTACAAGGGAATGTGGAAAGAAACATCTATGCTGGGCACATGTGCATTCCCCAATTACAGTGGCTTCTAACTTATGCCTATGGACATTGGCCTGGTTCACCGCCCAATGGTTATTACAGTCCAACCTCTGCCATCAGTAAGTCAGTACTTCAGGACTTCAGGCTTGGTCCTTGGTCCTACCTCTGGAGAGTCCTTTGCATCCTTCAAGTAGTCATGGTACCTTTCCTGACCCACCATGTAGCCCTTGCCATCCATGAGAAATGCCTGATCATCCAGCTTCTTGTCATGCATATGCTTGGCCTTGAAGTTTCCATCCATGATGATTGTCAAGTCCAGGTTTGATCCCGGAATTCCTGGATAGTCTGGAGCACGTGGAATGGCAGAGTCGGTCAGGAATCCCTGAGGGGGGTTGGAGGGGCAAGGGACTTTGGCTTCAGCTTATGTGCTGCACCACTGTATGAGTTCTGTCCCTTAATTTCAAGGCAGAAGTTTGGAGGACAATCCTAAGATCAACTTAAGGACTGAAAGAGGTTTTCAGAGTGAAGTAAGACTTCAGAGGATAGAACAGGATTTAGTCGATATTTGAACTAAGGAAATATTACAGAGTGAAGTCAGGTTTATATACTGAAGAGTCCGGAAGATATAAAACTGTTAAAGTATTTCGGATGAATCAGGGTTTTGTGTTTCCAGAACAAAGTAAGAGGATGAATCAGAATGGCATCAGAATGATGGAATAATAACTGAGGGCGATGGCACAATAATTGTGAAGCAGGGGGAAAGGGATATTGATAGGAACTGTGAATGTCAAGGAATGCCAAAGGAAAGGAACATATGTCAAGAGATAGCTGAGATAGGAATACGAAAGTCTGGGATGGGAAATATGGGATTTGGAATATCAGATGAAGGAGAAATCTTTTAAGGTAAAGTCCAGGGCTCAGGGTTTGGGATTTGCTCATAAGGGGCCGGAATTGTATTGGATGGATTGGGGAAGTTTTGGGATGTGACAATGATGGTGCAAGAATATTTCCAGTTAGCATGGAATTGTCAGTTGGGCTTCCTGATTGATGCTTGGAAGCTTGCCTAGACATGTCCTTGTCTATTTCTGGATCCAAATTTACCCCCTTCTGTGGACATGCTTGGAAAAAAGGACCAGTTGGCCCAATCTGATGGCCCTTGGGTCATGCCCAAAGCCATTCCATTTCCGAAGGTTGAGAACTCTCCAGATTGTGGCCACCTGAGGGAGCTGTCAAGTCCGGGTTCTTTCCCGGAATTCCCGGAATGTCTGGAGGTGTGGAGAAGGCAGGGTTTTGTGGGAATTCCTGAAGGGGTTGGAGGGGTAAGGAACTGTGGCTTCAGCTTATGTGCTGCACCCCTGTACAAGTTTGGTTCCTTAATTTAAGAGTGGAGGGTCAGAGGCTGGTTCTAAGGTCAACTTTAAGGACTTAGAGAATCGGAAGGGAAGGGATCAGGAAGGAACAGGATTTAGTTGATATTCGAACTAAGGAAATATCAGAGAGTACACGTGGGTTTATATACTGAAGAGTCCGGAAGATATAAAGATGTTAAAGTACTATCGGGCAAATCGGAGTTTCGGGTTTCCAGAGGAAAGGAAGGAATGAATCGGAATGGCGTCAGAATGGTA
>MU127450.1:223652-268435 GCA_014904945.1 Gyrodon lividus
ACTGCTTTTACTTTCATCATGTGACCTCTTTTACTATGACATCACTATGACATCATGCCTCACGACTTATGCATGTATGTTCTAGTTCTTTCTATATGACATCACTTTCTTCTCTAACATTCTATGACATTCTATGATACTTCACTATGACATCACATGATGACTGATAGCTGACTCAGACACTTTAGGGTAGACATTTAGTTAGCAGTATATAAGATGCAATATAGCAACCAAGGAACTCCAGTTTAGTTCACTTGGGTCTTCTCCTACAGACTATGAGTTCGGGCTCCTCTCACTCTCAAAGTCATCACTGCCTTGCAGACTGCTGATATCATTGTTCTCATCATCGTTTCTCTTGTTTGAGTGTTGTTCCTAGGACGTCACTTTGCAAATTGTCTGTGGTGCTTCACATGGAAGAACAAGAGGAATAGGCCTGGAGTGTATAGGGCAGTGCATAAGGAAGTGAAGAAGTGAAGTTGGATATGGTGGAAAGGATGAACATAGAGGAATGGGATGGCTGGAAGGAGGTGAGTCCTATATGTCATGTGGGATTTTCAGCTGATGTTTATATTTCAGAAAAGATGTACAAGAACTGGCTTTACAATCATGGCCAAAAAAGAACTACCAAACCCCTGGTCAAGTATGGAAAGAGTTTCACTGCTAGGAATGTAATAAAGGTACAGAAGAGGATGGAAATTCAGAAGACAATAGAGGAAGACAATGGGTCAAAACCTAGAGACAGAGAGATGATAGCTCAGCATTAATGGGCTGTGAACAAGGTGATGGAAAGTCTCACTGAAGAGGAGTTAAAGGAGACCAAAGCCAAAGCCAAAGAATGGAGGAATGAAAGACCACCTCCAGAGGTACAGGCAAGGTAAGGGTTGAAGCTCTGGATGGAGACCAACTGCTAACATCCTACTGTAGAACAGCCTTACAGAAAGGGGAGAAATATGTGAGGGAGTTTGCAGAGGAGGTGTGAAAGAGATGTGGGATGAGAGTAGTGATCCTGGCAGCCTGGAAAGATGAAGCTGGAAAGATCATGGCCACTCAGTAAGTGACCAAGCTTGAAATCCACAAGCTAAAGGTATTTGAAATGCTAACCAGGCCATAGATATGACATTAATGATGAGATTAGGAATGGAGCAGGATTCAATGGGTGGGGTGAAGCTCATCAAAGATGGATGGAGTATGCCAAGACCAAGCTTGGAAACTCAGGATTGTCAGGTGGGGATGAGACCAAAGCCAATCCCAAAGCTGATGATGAATGCAATGCTGAGGTTCAACCATGGAAGAACGAAAAGAAAGGGAAGGTAGATCCAGTCTCAATGGTTAGCAATGGAGAAAAGGCTTGGATGACAGACATGAAGGATGTTAGCCTGGAGGTCATGAAACAGATCATCGGGGGCTTTGTCACCTTTCACTATAGTAAGTGGATCCAGCTTAGTGAACACCAGGCCTGATTGCTCCCATAGGGAAGGCTTCAGGAATGAAGGAGCTACCTGTCCCATGGACACATATTGTGGGTCAACAATTGGACTACATGGCCTCCAAGTATTTGCCACAGAGGGTGAAGCTTCAGGAGGTACTGATGGAAAGCAAGGGCCCAGCCATTTGGGCCATAGGAAGTCAGGGGATGAGTACATCTCATGACTGTCATATCCACATATAATTCCTGATACAACAAGACATAGTTAATGAACTGAAAAATTAGGTTATCAGTAGAAGAGGGACCAAGAATGATGAAGCTGAGGGTGAAGGCATCATGGGGCCAAAGCCAACCCCTGCACCAAAGGTCAAAACCTGGAAAGCTACCAGATCACAACCTGATGCCAAACAAGTTGAAACAAGGGAAGCAGCAAGGAAGCTGAGTGAGCAACCTTGGAAATCAAGGCCAAAGCTAACTGTCAGAGGCCCAAAGCCAGCCAGGGCACATTCCAAAAATTGTGACAGCTCGGAAGATGGTAAGTGACTATTATCCTGGGGTTAGCTGTGAGATGAACCTATATTCTTCAGAGCAAGAAAAGCAACAGCCAAGGCCAAAGCGGAGCAGAAAGGCACCAACCTGATTCCATGAGGGAAGCCACAGGGGTAGAGCTGTTTACAAAAGGCAGAAATAACTTTTGGATTGAAATCCTAAGTACCCACTCATTGTTGATAGACAAAGTTGATACAATAAAATAATCTATGTATATACAGTTACTTTACTCCATCCTTTCCAGCACATTGTCCAGGTGGCTGATAACCTTTGAATCTTGGTTGAGATCTCCACATGTTGGTCTGTCAGATACATGAACCTATCCACATAGTGGACATAGGCCATGATTAGAAATCTGTCATGGTGCCGGCTCAATGGGTGATTCTGTGCCAGATGTTGTTGTTGCTGCCAATACCCATCAAACATTAGCCAATCTGGATATATAGTTGAATGGTGAAATGGAAATGAAATCAAATGGGACTTACAGTATTCCAACCAAGCTAAGTTCTCAGGCTGAAGATCACTGCCCAGGATTGGGGGCTGTACTAATGTCCTCAATATGTATTCTAGGTGTTCCTGGGATAAACAGCCTGCAGGCAATGTCCGACCGAATAAGGCCATTCTAGTAGGAATTGGCCTGAGTTGAATTTTGGGATCTGAAGGTTCTGACAAAAATCACCCAAGAGCTGCTGGCCAATTCAGCATCAGAAATGAATGGGGAGAGGACTGTCCTTGAGCATGGGTGGAGTTGGCAGTTCTGGCCATGTAGCTGATTCAAGATCCCTTGCAGTTTTGTGAAAGTGGCCAAATGAACTCGTCAGGAATCCTGTGGCCCAAGCAAGGCGGCATCAAGGGCCCCTTCAAAAGCCCCTTCCCGTCAACCGCTCAGGGCCATGACAGTTTCGGCCACCACCCCTGCCAATTGTGCCCCAAGTCTGGCACCTGGTCCATCTCCAAGGAAGAAGGTCAAACATTCAGCATCAAAGCTGAAACCCAAGACCCTCACCCCCAAAGCTAGCCCAAGCTCCACCCCTGGTGGCCCAAGTCTTAAACTGAAACTTGGTAAGTTTGGTAGTCTACAAATGTTTCTATTTCCAACTGATATTGATAGTTTTTGATGGTGTAGTGATCCCAAAACAGCTTCCATCCCACCCCATCCCATCCCACTCCATCAGCTGGGCCTTCCAATACCCCACCACTCCTAGCCTCCATCCCCACTCCCCACCTAACCGATGATTCAAGGGATGTAGTCATCACTGCCCTTGAAAGTCAGGTTTCCGCTCTCAAAAGGGTGCTCGAATGGATTCCAGTGTTCAAGCAACAGCTCGGCACTTTGGCTCAGGTGGTCAAAGCCCTTCAGGAAAGAGTTCAAGAGCAAGGCTTGGTCAGATCAAAACCCAGTCCTCTCCCAAGGACAGTATCGGTTTCACATCACATGTGAATGCTCAACTTGGAGGGTTCTAGCTCCCTTCCTCCAGCTGTCATTCAGGCCAAACCAGAACATTCCCCCAATCTCGGCCTCCAATTCTGTGGCCCATCCTTGGAGGGCACCAGGGCAGTCCCATTCCCACTCCATCTAGACAGCATGGAGACAAATGAGGATGAGTTGGATGGCTTTTCTGCTCCCCCTGTGCCGGTTCCTCCCCCAGGCCTCCTGACAACATCAGATGAATCGGACACAGTCAGAATGGATGCCAATATGGAGGTTTGATATAATTTCCCCCCACTTGTATATAGCCAAAGACTGTAATTGTACTGCTATAAATGCCATGAGTTTCCTATAGGTGTACAATTCTGCAAGTCAAAATTGATCTTGATTTAATTGAAGTACAACAATGGGTAAGGCTATCCTGAAGGTACTGATGGTGGTGACTGCAGCCAGCCCAATGCTGAAAGTCTTTGCATACCTATGAATGAAGCCAAACCCATCGACTCAATGGGCCCACTCATTATGATGAAGGATAGATTGAAGAAATATGACTTGGCTCACCCGAAACCTACAGACCACCTGCTCCTCAGCCTACTCAACACCTATGGGTCACCCATCCCTCAGCCCATCTATGACCTATGGGTCATGTATTTGTATTCCTTGGCCCACCCAAGACCTACAGGTCATGCATCTCTCAGCCCACCTGAGAGCTACAGGTCATGCATTCCTCAGCCCACCTGACACCTATGGGTCACCCATCTCTTGGCCCATCTGACACCTATGGGCCACCCACCTCTCAGCCCACCCCATCCCCATGGTACACCCTTACCACCATTCAATGGTTCCACCCATTACTGACAAACTGCCTATGGAAATATCCCTCAGCCCATCCAATACCTATGGGTTGCCCACCCCCCGGCCCACCTGAGACCTATGGGGTCACTCATCTCTCGGCCCACTCATATCACATGGAACCACCATATTGACCCACCCATCATTCAAAATACCCTGACTAAAATAACCCCTCGGCCAACTCATATCACACAGGATTTTTATTACATCTCAGCCCATCCATGCCCTACAAGTGTAACTCATAGGTTGGCCAACGATCGGCTGGCCTATGAGCCATGGCTATTTGTCAACCTCAGCTGTCTATATACTATGGTACCAAAGCACTACATGGACTCTGCAGTCAGAATTCGATGATTCATTAACAGGAAGTCTGAGTCAAACTCACCAATGGAATGGAGGGCAGCTTTAATCTGAGCAACCTGATAGGACTTGCTGTGGGGATTCTGGACATCCATACTGCAACTTGGATTTTCATCTTCTTTTAAGATATGGCTCATGACTCAATGCATACCCCACTAACCTGTGACATGCTGTGACATGCTGTGACCCAGGCTACCATTGTGAGAAATATAGGATGAAGCACTGCTATGGTGCTGAAAGTCATTGTAAAAAGTAAATACTAGTAGGTATTAGATATTTTAAGAATAATGATAATGACATAGGAAACTGTATGAAAGAATGAGATCAATTAAAGTGGTGTATTAAGGTTATGATATGTTAGTCTTTTCAAGTTCATCAAGAATCAAGTTCGGGAGGACTCATAAAATTGATGCAGCTTGCAGCAAAAGGTCAGCATTGAATGAAGGTGAGCCCCTGTGAAAGTTGACTATGACCAAGTTGGTCGAGATATGCTCAAGAGTGAAAATTTATTTTGAGACCATACATAGTATATAGGAACACATTGGGGCAGATAATGTGACTCAAACGTCAGGCAGGGCATGCTCTGGTGGTCCTCAATATGTGCTACTATGCCGAAAACACATTTCTGCATATCAGGACAGATCTGGCCCCCACCACACACTATAGCATGAAATGTGCTTAAATATGCTCCAGTATGTTTCTCCTCTATTAATTTGTGACTGAATATGCTAGGATATGGATATGGCAAAAGAGTACACTTGAAGCACCATCCATAAACAAAGCAGAAATAAAAGAGACAAATGGGCAAAGGAATGGGAGACAAACAGGCACAGGAATGGGAGACGAGCTAGTGTGCAGGAATGGGAGATGAACTAGTGTGCAGGAGAGGAAGACGAGCAGAGAAGTGGGTGAGGAGAGTCAGCAAGGCTGGGAGTGGGCATGTGGAACTAGAGCAGAAAGCCTTGTCAGACCATGCCTTCTTGGTGACCTGTACAGTGAGTCAAATAGTGCAAGGTGAGTATGGGTCCAACACTTACAAATGCCTTGGCTTCGTCATCGTATGCCTGTTGTCTTGTGAGCCAAACAAGAAAATATATGACCCAACGTGTTACCTGTCATTGTACAGCTGACACTGTTCCCCACCAGTAAGCATCAAACTTGTCCTTCATCCCAATGTTGTTCACTTGTTTAAGCCAATGCTGCATGCAGAGGTTTCTGAGGTTAATAATCAGGATATGTGCTGCTGCTAGGCTGGCTAATGACCTATCTGCTGGATTGTTCTGAAGGAACGTGCATTTTACCTTTGGGTTTCTTTGTCTCTTTCTGTGCTTGAGGTGCAGGCTCAGGGTCCTGTGGTTTTGCTGCCTCAGGATGAGGAATGGGAGGGAGCTCCAGCATGTCGACTTTGGCAGCAGTGAGTGCCCAGAGAGAACTAGTAACATGTATTAGTAATCGGAAGGACGCAGTCGAAACCTTACAGTGGGTTTCTGATGACAATCTCACTATGCTGCAAGTTCTTATTGGAAGAGCTTCCAAGCCATCTGGTATGTGGTTGGGACCTGCGACAGCCAGAAACACTTCACATTGGTGTGGCTGAGGCAGCAGGTAGTCATTAGTAATGAGACAAGTCTATTTTATTTGCTTTGAGATCCCCTACCTCAGCCTTTGTTTTCTTTGCTGGATGCTCCAACTTCACCTTTGGAGGCTTGTGCTTCTTGGTCTTTGAGCTGCTACTATCACCATGATTTGTGCTGTCAATACTTTCATTGTCGTGATCACTTGTGTTAGCATTGTGATCCTGGTCATCGTGATGGTCGCTATTGTGATCGCTGTTGTTGTGGCTCTTTTTTTTGTTTGTCTTGCTGTTGTTGAGGTGTGCCTGTGCCCAGCCTAGATACAACATGCAAGTGAGGTATTCCAATTTCCAGCCATCATTGCAGAGCTTGAAAAGAGGCCAGTCATTTTTCATGAGGATCTAGAATAACTTGCATGCAGAAGTGCTGGCACATCCCTATGAAAAAGGAGAAAGATCCCACCAAACAAGCTCATTCCATGTGTTGTGCATGGACACTCAGATTGCTTTTACCATCCTGGCAGTGATAATATCGCCATCTTCTCCTTCCAGGTCAGGAATCTTGCCACAGCTGGACTTGATCTGATTTTCAGTGCCCTTGGACCATTTGACCCAGTCAGCACAATTCCAAAACTTAATGTTGGAATGTGTCTTGGGGGTGGGCTGCTTGCTAGAGTTGTTCTGCATAAGAAAAAAGAAATAGTGAAATAAAAACATCAAGGCAATCCTGAGCACAAGGCTT
The DNA here is from genome assembly GCA_014904945.1 of Gyrodon lividus. Lineage (NCBI taxonomy): Eukaryota > Fungi > Basidiomycota > Agaricomycetes > Boletales > Gyrodontaceae > Gyrodon > Gyrodon lividus. The sequence continues at coordinate 230,584 of MU127450.1, forward strand.
GCATGAGCCAGATGGGGCAAACTGCTGATAGAGTGCTCTGGGGATAATTTTTTCAACCTATCGAGATTTAAAGGAGTACATACTTCAAAGCATCATGCTCAGCTTTCAAGCTGGCCACCTGCATCTCTAAATCCTTGTATTGTACCTCGAGAGCTGGATATTGCAGGGGTTCCTGCATATATGCACCCTAAAATTGATTGAATGCAGTGTTTTAACATCCTACCACAAAAATGGAACACATACTTGATAGTAGGTGCTTTGTCTAGGCTGCATTGTAAGGTAGTCCCAGCAGTGAGGCAAACAAGTCTCCATGATTATGGTGGATTTCAGGGCCCGGGGGAAGAGATTTGGAAACACAGCCAGTTGCAGACCATGATGAGATGGTGGAAGGCAAACTATTTCTGCTGTGTGTGGTTTGCATTGCAGGAAAGATTTATTGAAAAGAGACAAAGATGATGGTCACAGTGGCAGGACAGAGATATGAGTTACAAACTCCACTGGCGAATTTCCTTACCAAGTACGTCCAACACAATCAATATGCTTCAAAATGTTTATGCTACTTATTCTACATCATCACGGTCCTTGTCCTCAAAGATATTGTATGCTATACTTAAGACAGAAGCATCTAAACCTGGCTGTGATAATATACAGAAATATTCAGGCTCCTCAGGCTCTTCCTTGGCAGCTGGGTCCAGTGGTACTAGCCTGAGTTTTCTAGGGATCATTGCTATGACACTGATGATATCCTTGACATCAATAACAATGAGTTGATTGGTAAGGGTACAAGTAGTGACAGTTTGAGAGGAAAGGTGAAGCAGGTCATCATCAGGGGCTGAATAACATTTGAAGAGAGCAACATTGTGAAGCTCATAATTTGGGTCAATTTGATCATTAGCCCAATATGCAAGTCTTGTAAAATATTAGATTTCTCCCAAGTATATCTGTGCAAGATAAGAGAACTAGAAGTACTTGGATTAGCTGACTATGTTCTCGAAAAACAGTGCAAGTGAGGCTTACTGAGACATTGCGTGAGACCTGAAGATTATGTGCTGACTTCAAAGTCTCTTGCCATGCAGACCAAACAATCTGCCATTCTTGAGTCAAAGATGAGCCCAGCATTTGAAGGTTGGTATGGGTTGGCTAGACCCCAGAAATGCCTGGATTGCTCGAGCTTCTGCCGAGTCTGCAGTAGGGGTAGAGAAATATTGATTGATCACACTTGTGTAGCAGTGCATATCCATCACCTAAGTCTTCTGCTCCATCTGGAAGACCTTTTTGGGGAATGCCAAGCTGTGGCATAGTGGCCAAAAGGCTATTCACTTGGCAGCAATGCACTCCTTCTTGTGCAAGATTAGCATAGCCATTCGAAGGTTGGTGTATTTCTTGTCCAAGGTTACCAATTGTTTTATCCATTGTCCACTGGGCATAGCATATTGGGGGATCCTTGCAAAGTGTTTTAGTGGTAAGATGGTTAACTTTGTGAACACATGGCCAGATGAAGTGAATTCAATCCTCTTGGTATTGGTAGTACAAGTCTTCAAATCTGCATTCCCATTGGCAGAGAAGGGACTGGGCAGTGACAAGTGACTTAGCACTGATACTGTGCTGACACATAATCTGAAAATGCACAAGCTTGCAGTAATAGTAATTAGCAAAATATTTATCAGGTAGGAGGCAATAAAGTAGAATGGGGCCAAGACCAAATGTATGAAGCTGAAACTCCCAGGTCTTGTATCCTGATGTGAGCTCCTCAGCAATATTGTGGGGTCAAGCACCAAATGAGCCTGGTAGGTGGGAACCAGCTGCATGGACGGATGCTCCATAAAGCATCCCAAACTGCACCATCTGAAAGGACTGCCCAATCCTAGTCATTAATGTCATCTGTAGGATCACAATCAATCATTCCACACCAGAGTGAGATCAAGAGATCACTGAGATTTCCTGCAAGATGCATGATGTTGGTGGTCATACAATAGGAAATGCTGAGGGAGCAGGATGGACTGAGTCCAAGGATAAGAGGAGCTTTGATTATCCCTGTGCTAGTCTTCCACTGGTCATATTGAGTTTGGTTTGGAGAGGAAATGAGAGTTTTGAGATTCTCAGCAGAAGTATCTGAACCACCAGATGGAAGATTGAATACATTGATGTCAGGATGGTTACTCCCATCAACACAATGGTCCCAGGGTTTGATGAGAACAGGATAGTAATGCCAACCACAAGTCTTTTGACAACTGAGAATGCCACAATAGATTTAGCAACCATTCTTCCCGCTATGGCCCACCATCCCATCCAAGTAAACTAGCCCTGGGCCATCAGCAGTAGGGAATAGGAAGTAAAGGTCCAAGAGGAAGACAACATCACGGTCTGCATCCCAAATTTAGAGTCCTTCATCCTGCAGTGCAGAGACATGATGCATGCCAACACACAAGAAAGAATCCAAGTTCTTTGGCTTGTTTGGCCCTGGTATGAAGCCACCTGGACAGACATGGACTTTCTGATATTGTTTGCTGGGGGCAAGGTTAATGATAACCCATAGGTACATCCAGCAATCAGAATCTTTATGCTCATACAGCTAAGCTCCATCAATAGATACCATGACAACAATGTCATTCTCTTTGATGTCACTGTCTAGGACTGGACCAAGGTAATCCCATCCCATTTCAATATCATCAATAACCGGAATTTCCCCTGCCTCCCAAAGGTGTGCAATGATCTCCTGAGTGCACTCATAGAGATAGCACATGTCCCAAGCAGACTGAGGGTCATGGCACTGTGCTTGCAGTTGGGGGCCGAGTGGAATAGTTGTGAACTTTTTGGCAGGAACTTTGACATGACCATTGGTAGCACATAAGTGAGATGGGTCCCAGTGAGATTCCCCACACACAGGACAGGACTCGAGATCAGTGAAAGGTCCAGTGAAGCCAATGCACAACTCTGGGCATATCATGCTCAATATACTCAACCCCAGTGTATGCTGCAATTTTTTTCTCTACAGCATGGAAGCTAAGAACATTGGCAGCAGCAGGAGAGTCAGCCAAATTGAGTTGTATAGATCGCTGTATTTGATCATAAGCATCTTGAGAAGAGTGTTTGAGTGCCAAGTGCATGGCAATACTGTGGCAAACTCCTGGACTCTCAATGTTGATAGGGCAATGTGGAGGATTTCGCAAACGCTCCACTCTGGCACTCATCTTGTTGATGGGATCATCCAAGGAGGCATTTCATACAATGGTAAGAAATTCCAACTCAGTTTTTATTCAGGAGAGGACAGCAGAATCAATTAATTCATCTATATTGATGTCTAGAGGTCGTCTACACTTGAATTCAATATCATTTGCCACAGGTGGTGAGAGTGGTGGTGAAGGTGAAGGTGGTGACAATGTGGTGGTGTTGGTGTATGTGGTGGCATTGGAGAACATGTCGGTAAATGTGAAGGAGAGCACTGTGCCTGCAGTGGTGAATATGGTGGTGAACATGGTGGTGAATGTGGTGGAGATTGTGGAACATTTTGTGTAGCCTCATGGGCAGCTGAAATGGTCAGCTCCGAATTGTTCACCTATAACACAAGATTAGCTCTGAGTTGAATGTATATGATCATGATCGAAAAAAAACTCACCTGTGAAGTAGCAGGTTTTGCATGCTTGCAATGCCTGAGATAATAACTATTGTCTTCTTGAACACACTTGGATGAAGCTCCTGCATTCACTGGGACTTGGAGAACCTGCTCTGGCAGTGCAAGCACACGGAAATTTGCTGCTCGTATTCCTTGTTTCTCTTCTTGTGTAGTAGCTTGTTTGAGGTGTCGATACCAAGCAGACTTGGAGACTTGGTGAGATTTTCTGTATCCATATTTCATGCAATTACATGTCCACCGAGTGTCATTGAGTGTATGTGAGCTAGGACCAGCTTCCATGGTGGGGAAAGTAATCAGGGGTGGCCAGAATGTCGCGGGGCACAGTTTGTATGGGTCCTTTAGGAGCAAATATGTGTTAGCCTTGCATGTACTTCGCAACACAGCATGCACAGCTAATATGTAAATAGCTATTAATAGTCCCAAAATTCGATATAGAGCTATTAATGGAACACAATGAGCTCGAGAGACTTTAATCAGAACTAGACATATCTCAAACATATCTCATATGTCTATCTATGATAATTTTATGTTTAATCATAACGACACATACAGGATCCGATCCGACCATAGTCAACTTTCACAGGGGGTGAGCTTTGTATTGGTGTTATGTGGATCACGGGAGGCTAGTAAACCTGGATAATGAGCCACACGCTGGCAAAGTCAAGGCAAGTGATTTCTTGCTGGAGCAATGTTCTCTTTCAATTTTTTTGGCCTGGTAGGCCACTGACAGGCAAGTTCTCTTCATTACACCAGAGGCATATGCCCCAAGGCTCCCCAAGCTCCCCAGGGCATGCTTGGGCATTGTCTAAGCCTCCCCACTGTGTTTTTCCAGCCTACTGCATGCACTGACTTTCGCTTTACTGCCCCTTTCGTGTCGCGCTATGCAACCACTCCGACATGCCATAATAGCATATGTGATGTGGTCAAACTTTCTTAATAACACTCGCACATCTCGTTTTATTCAAAATTGAGCCACACAGAGTTGTAGATACTTTGAAAAAAAATGAAAAAAAAAGAACTCTGTGCTTTAAAACAAAGATTTGCGACTGTCATTAGCTCTCGATGATAAAGTCACATCAGAATCACGCCGGGTCACGTTAGATTGGTGGCGTGTGCATGAGCCCTATCTTGAGTTAGGGCATTGAATATTGAACAACCAAACATCGAGTTCATAATGGCATGTACGTCAATAAAAACATGCACCACACAGACTATCCAGCGTGCATCACATACTATGTGACGACTCGGAAGCGCAAGTTACAGTGAACGGTTACTTTGAAAATCGAAAATGGCTATATCAGGATGCATAGGTTTATCTTTCCCATGGGACTGTAGAGTGCAGTACATCCAAGTCACCATCTTCGGCTTCGTCCCTATCGCCACGGACTCACCGCAAAAAGTATCCACAACACAGAAACGAGAGCAACCACCAGCAAATCCTCGCCAACGAAACAGAACAGACAGACACACCGACAGTCAGTGTAATAGAAAGCTTCTATAAACGATGACTATAAAGTATTAGAGAATGCACACTGAACCAGAAACAACTTGGACCAGTGATCTACACTATCAGCGACAATAGATATTATATACGAACAAACAAAACTATGCCAGAAAGCAACAAAAAAAGAAAGAAAAAAAAGGGAGCAAAGGGAAAGAACAACGGGGAAAAGGGTGTAACTAAAGTGTTTCTTTAAAGGGATCATAGTACGGAGCAATATAAAAGCATGAATGAAACGAACAAACTTGAAACCATGGCGGGAGATAAAGAAAACCGACAACACAAGCCTATATGCACATGAAAGCATAGCAAAGGATGATACAAAAGCTGGGTGCAAGAAAAAGTCATAGATAGTAGCCAAGCATAACCTGCGAATGAATAGATGTGCTCAGCATGATAATGTCCCGGCGTCAGAGGCCAAAATCAAGAGACCCCATGAATGCGAATAGGGTTTGATGACAATGAAAATGAGGACGTGACGATAGCAAGACAAAACGAAAGCGACGCCGAATTTTGCAAGGCGTAGGGTATCAAATAATCGCGAGAATGATTTACTCCCGCGGCGTGGATTCGACGACAGGCCAGATCGACTCCCGACTCCTTTCCCGCTCACCAGTACGGGCGAGAGGGACAGCTGCTGCGTTCGAATTCATTCCCGCTTGAGAGGACTGTTGTGCAGGCTGCTCGGGCGATCCATGGGGTTGTGGCTGTTGCGGTGGGGGCTGAGGCAACGTCTGCGGCTGATGTTGCTGCTGTTGCGATGCACCCATCATCTCGTCGAGCCCGCGCTTGATGCCCGCCATCATCCTATCCGTCTTGTCAAACAATTCCTCTAACCGTCTCCGCTGTTCATGAAGTTCGAGATAATGTTGTCGCAGCTCACTCGCCGTGGGAACGATCGTTGTCATCACGCCGTTCAGGGCATCATGAGGAGGGGGCGAGTGGCCATGTCCGAGGCCATAATACCCATGACCCATGCCATGCGGCGGGGGTAATACATAGCCGACACCCGCAGCAAGTCCAGGATTCAATGGAGAATGTGTTCTGCTGGGAGCATTAGAACCAGATCGAATGTAGCTCGAGGGTGCACCGCTGAAATCGCGAGCACCAAGAAGACCAGGTGGACCGTAGCCATATCGTTCTCCTAACGCGGCATTCAACGGAGGTAAATCAAGACCAGCGTGAGGTGATCCGATAAATGCTCCATGGCCAGAGGGAACACGACCCAGGTGGTGTGTAAAGCGGTCCATGTCAGGACCTTGTTGCATGACGCGGGGTAACGAGTGACCGCGATCCCCAAGCGCTTCCACGATTTGGTGATGCATACTCAATGCGCCTTCAGCCCACAAAGAACTGTGAGAGTCCCGTGAGGCTTTACGTGCAGATGCACGCTCACCCTTACCCCGACCTCGTACGCCAGTCTCCTGTTGCGACTCCTCGTCGGGTTCGCCCATGTCCTCATCTTCGTCCTTTTCCCGCGTGCGGCCCTTCTCCCGATCGCTCTTCCCTCTCCGTGCACGCTTTCGTCGAGGCTGCGGTTCTTCCACCTCGTTCTCGCTCTCCTCTCCTCCCGTGTTCGCATGTTGACTGCCGCCAGATTGACCAATACCGACAAGAGCTTCCGCTGCCTGGTGATCTGTGATGCGTGCTGAAGACATCCCAGCTGCAGCCGGAACACGTTTGCGCCGCTTTATCACGGTCTTCTTCATGGAGTTGGGGCGGTGAGTCCCATGAAGTTTGAAGTAAAGACCTGATCGAGGGAAAATTATCAGTGGTCGAGCCCGATTAAACTAATACGATAATGCCGCCGCAGGATCAAAACGGAAACTCAAGCGCTGGGAATGTGCTCAAAAGAAAATTTGTAGACACGAATGCCAAACACGTCGAGGAATGAAGTTCCCCGCAAATCGTGGGAGATAAGATAATGAGAACCGTCGCCCAAAAAGGCAAGATAAGATGGTTTCCGTGGCCCCGACAACGGAAGCGAGAACACAGGCTCATCAAGCATGAAATGAATGTGTACCGCGTCGAAATTTTTACGAGAAATAGCGGAAAATATATGCCAAGGACCAATGAACCACGGCAAAGAAACTCACGTCCCCAACACAGCAAAAATGAAAGTGATGAAGAAGAAAACGCACCGCATGCATTGCAGATATTGTTACCAACGTCGTCCCTCCTCCATAGCGGCGTCGTGCTTGTTCCACAGTTGGCGCAGCTTAATGCCCCGACCGCTGACTTAGCTTTCTTTGCGGGTCCAGATGCTGGGCTGTCACCCTCGACTCCAGGTGAGGAAGCACCGGCAGCGGGAGATGTTGGCTGTGCAGGTCCTGGTGATGAATGGTCTGCGGTTCCCGATTCCAGTTCGAGCCTCCCAGACACTGCGAGAGAATTATTCAGCGTCGGACATCCAGCGCACGCGTTGGTTCCTCCAGTGCCATCGCACCGTCCATCCCCAGGGCACGTGCCCCCACCAGCATTGGTGTGCGCACCTGTGGCAGAAGCTGGCTTAGCGGCCGATGATGACTTGGAAGCTGGCTTTTGCTGGGGCTGCCCTGAGCCCTCGGTTTGTGTAGACGATGATGGTGCTTCTGTATTTTTTGACTGCTGATTTTGGCTGGGTGATGAAACCGGAGCTATAGATGCCTGATTTAGATTTGACATGTCAATTTCCCCGCCACCGTTCGAAAGTTGAGAGGGGGGAGGCGCTGAGGTAGCAGTAGGCGTTGGAGTACGGGCCAGGGATGAGGGACGAGCCACCTTGCGTGATTTGAGGTAAAGACCTATGTGGAATAAACAACGAAAAACCCCCAAGCAAAGTGCCCACGAGTTGCACACATTCCCAATCAGCACACACTGCTACTGCACTGACAAGACGGTAGGTAGGTAAAGAACGCAGGAAAAGGAACCTGGTCCAATCACCATCACATCCGACGCAACATGCCAAGAACACGCGGTATAGATGTAGCGGCAACGCTGCAGATGATATGTATCGACAGGCCAACATGGTGCGTGTTTGGAGAAAACGGGCGCCCGCGACCCAACAGCCACGCGTCGACACGTGACGGCGATGGAACAGGAAATGAAGGTAGATGAGATGAAAATGGGGCAAATCAACTCACCGCAGGCATTGCAGATGGTCTTGCCCTCAGTGTCGCGTCTCCAGAGAGGCGTGTCTACCGTTCCGCAATTGGTGCATCCTGTACGCTGTTGTTGTGGAGCCTGCTGTTGCTGGGCAGCCTGAGGTGGCGGAGCAGCGGCAGGCTGCTGGGGTGGTTGTGATTGCGGTGGTTCCGGTTGTTGTGTCGATTGCTGTTGCTGCTGTTGTACGACGGCGGCGTTGAGCGCGGCCAACTGGTCCTCGACGACGGGTTGCTGAACAGGTGGTTGAGGGCGATCTTTCTGCTGTTGCAAGAGCTGCTCGTAAGTGGCAAATTCGCCAGAGCTGATACGTTGGTGAAGCGCGTGCGTGGCGTCGGCGAGTGCTGGCGAAGTGGGGAGAGTGTGCTCGTGGGTGAGTACACTAGCAGCGTGTTGGTCAGAAGCAGTGTTCGGAGAGAACTGCTGCTGTATGCGGGAGAGGTGGTGCATGTTCAAGGCGGGTGGTTCCATTACGATTGATGACATTTTTTGCGAGTTATATCTAGAGATACGATTACGATGAAATTTTGAATAGGATTGACTGTCAATAAGGAGGTGAGGTGTCAGTCTGACTAAACAAGACGCAATGTAGAGGGACGGACACACACGAAGATAACAGGATGATGGGAATGTTGGCGACGACGACGACGACGACGACGACAAGGAGTAACGGATTACTGGAGAGAGGGAGAGCCAGGAGATGGCGTTGTTGAGGAGAAACGGGGTAAGAAGTAGATTCGGAGAGTTTATGATTTTTGACGGGAACCGATAAACTAAAAGATAACGACCAGTTAACTAAATCCGCCCAATCAGATTACACCAGTTTCAAAGATAATTCTTAATCTCCGCTTTCTCCATCCTCTTCCGCGACTATCCCTCCTCCCTCTCCCGGCCATTCCTCCTTTTGTTTTCAGTTAAAAAATTCATATCAATTTTGAGCATGTATTCTGACCAGTATCAGCATGTACTACCTTGATCTCAAACGAAAAAAAATTAACCCCGCACATGAGCGGCAAATTGCTCGGTTGATCTACGTGGCCATATTACATACTCAACGTACTCGTTTACACTTGTTTACTAGTGCAACTCCAGGGTTAAGATTATGTACTAATCTTATCTCCCACAGCGTGCGGTCTCAATCAACGGATCCTCCCGTTTTTCCCATTCGCCATCTCTAACAATCTACACACATATTTTAGTGCTCAGGTCCACAATCCAATCGTCTGACAGCTGTTTCACAAACTTTTGTCATCTCCCTTGTGTCTTTTTCTTGGAATGTCTTGTTCAAGGTTTTATAGGTTTCTGATCTTCTCAAGGCGGGTCAAAGAGTGCCCGTGATGTCTTCTCTGGGAGTTATATGGCTCCCAAGTCCCTCCAACAGCTGTCAGATAGGCTGGTTGAGCAGCCGCGTCCGCACCTCTTGGTTACTGTTGTTTCACTGATTTTTCGTCGCCTGTCTGAGACTCTATCACACGTACTTAGCACCGGCGAGTTCGCATCACCCTCATGGCTGTACGTGATGACCCTTCGTGAGTTTCCGGGCGACTCGAAAAGGCACGATTCGACGTTTGCCGTACGTGTTCCATGCCCGTGCGGCCGCGGCCGAGCAAACACGACATCAGTGGCGCCAAGATTACAGCTCTTTGCTCATCAGCGTTTATTAAGCTTATTGATTGTCAATAGTTGACGTATTCCCTCTTCATCATTCTCGTTCTAGATTCCACGCAATCTGATACGTGTTCCCGTCCTACTGGTTCGCCGATAAGATAAGACAAGATTTAGAGATTCACAACACCTTTTTTTTTTTTTTTTTTGGCTTCCGTTATGATCTGGTAGTTGTGTATCAATTGAATTTTAAGCCTGCCAGTGGTGCTTTACATCGGCTAAGTTGACCTCGGCATCAGTGGATTTTTCGCAGATCTCCCTTCCATCTGGCGATCGAAAAACGAAGAAGTGCTGGTTACCCCCGCGGATGAAAACAGGAAGGGGGCGAAGCAAGGGAATAAAAGACCCACAGGGCTTTTGACAGTATCATATGTATGTACGAAGCATCTACACGAAAACCCGCAAGTTTGGCTCGAGATAACTGTGTGCCCTTCTGCATCTCTGGGCACGAGGGTCCAGGGAAGACGTACATCAGACCAGCATGCAAGGCCACGAGTGATTTAGTGCGCCATGATACCTGAGCCTGAGATATGAAAACCTCGTCTAGATACCAGATTGGCGATGCTCTACCGATCTTCGGCGTCCATCTACACGTGCGTTTGGGGTCTAGACCCAAGACACGTGCACCGTCGTCATAGCTTCTCAGTTGTTTTTGCGACTACCTAAGAAGAACTCCACACGTCTTTAGGTCGCCGGCGAACATTGTAGCAGCCTTCTCAATATCAAACATGTCAAACAACCATACACACCTCATCGAACGCGTCCTCGTCCTCGTCACCGGCGAACACGCGACAACGATTAGATGATTAGATACAAATAACAACCTGAGCCATGAACGTATGTGTTATGAAAAAGTCTACTTCATACGACGTGGTTGCGGATTGCGGTGTCGGCCCAAGGCTCGTGTGGGTACAACAAGCCGAACACGTGGATAGTCCACGAAGACAGTGACAGAAGGCTGAGCGCTGAGCGCTGACCAGACACGCATTTACATCCCTGTCAAGATGTTGTGAAATGCAGATGGTGTGGAGAAAGGCAGGATCGCATGGATAGATGTTACAAAGGTGGGATATGACTGATTGATACATGCATACAATAAAAATCCCATACATCGACTCGTTGCTGGTGTCTGCTTGCAATACATCGGAGGGAGACTTGGTTAATCCCTACCTGCGACTCGACACACTAGTACTGGAATGACCAAACAATTGCCAGCACGAGATCACCTTACCGATGGAGATCAGACTCGAGGCTAGTCATCCACTCCAGTGCTATCCAATAAGATGTCAATCCAGTGTCAAAACGGCGACATCAAACTAGGTGCGTGGTGTTGTAATGTAATCAGCGATGTAAATCAATCAGTACAACTCGTCATTCCAACCCGACCACTGCAAAGTGCAGCCTCAGCTTTTGATTTGCAAAAGACGACCTCACAATGAGCCTGGGCAGCGCAGACGCAGCTCAGCGCAAAACGGCAGAGGACGCGAAGCAGAGATCGATTGAAACCGCAAATGAATCCATCACCTTCCCCCTCGACCACAAACACGTGCTTCATGTAAGGACACGGACTGACCTAGCAGCTACACGCCGACCTGTCCTTCCCTGAACTACGGAAAGACCATCATACCATGATGAAATCCAGATTATTACCCGTCCGTCCGGGAGAAGCCTGTAAATGACCCCGGCAGTAGCATCAAAATTAGCCATCGATTGTTCACATACATAGGGGCGTTTGTTCGTCGATTTGAACGGGTTGCTGCAGCGTGGCCCGTGTCAAGTATTAACATCGGCCGTGTAGTCAACCGCGTGCTGATGTATGAAAACGTTTGTGGTCAAGGTTTCGTTTAGTGGTAACAAGTTCGAAACCGCCAAGGAGTACTAGCATTATAGATGAATAGACCTTGAATGAAAGGAAACACTTGTCAGCCGAGTTAAGAACTCGGAACCCCCGCCATAGCACCAGCCTCGACGCCGCGCTGTGACTGAACAGAGTAGTAGTTTCGATACCGTCTTCCTCCTGATCGCAGCCGAGATAAGGGTCCGCCAACGACACGACCTCACTCAACACGCAGGCACCTTGCTCGCGCGTTTGAACCCCGTCACATCGGCGCTCCGTCCCTCATATGTCATCGCCTCCTTCTCGCCGAGAGCGCCTGGGCTCAGATCATGACTCTGATTTTGATTTTGCGGCGGCCTCGAGGGATAGGGGTCATCAGCATTGGTCCAACGGTATTCGATCGTGATCGAACCCAGGGGGAATTGGCCAGTCCATGCACAGTACAGACCGCAGAATGCACCCTTCTCATGAATCATGGCAGTGGTCGAGTGGACCTTTTTTCCACTGCGGACGAGGGCTGAACGTTGATCATGCTTGTTTGTTCGAACATGCTCGTACCGGGGATCATATACATCCGATATGATATCTCTCGCCCCTGCACCTAGCCAGTACAATGCAGTATTCAGCCCTCGCTTGCGCAGTTTCGGCGATTGAGATACCAGTGCTAGTGGCTCAAGGAAGTGACCTTTGGGCAACGAGATTGCAATAAGATGAGTTCAGCGTGGTGCGCCATCTTCAATGCTTAATGCGATGCCTGCGGAGAGATTGGCACCCAGCCCAGGGTACACCCCAGGGCGTACGACGTGCGAGGCCTTGTGCCGATGGCCATGTCATGGTGGGTAGATACGCCGTCTTGGGACCAAACCCCTATGATCGCTGACAGCATAAGAACAACTTGCATGGCCCAACTCGTGTTTGCGACTTATTAATGGTTCATCGCTTAGCCTTAAGCTCCACTCCTGCACTCCAACCCTTCGTCAGAAATGACAGACATATGCATATGCATTCCTCACCTGACCGTAAGCCAACCTGAAAATCCAAGTGTAAGATCGACTCGCCCAAGAATGTTAATCTCGAGGAAGTGAAGATCTAATGCAGCAGGTAAGCATTATTCTAACCGACTGGTCATATCTCACCCGCCCAGTGATTACTCGAGCGGGCGATGAACAATCTACGTTGCAATCAAGTAATATGGAACTCAACAATTGCGCTCAAGCTCCGTTCTGGGAACAGCCAGCTAGACGGCAACGTATGCTTTACAACACCTGATGTGGTTCCACGAAAACATCCCGACGCTTCGACTTCACATTAGTGCGCTGCCACAGCTCGCCTCCTGTCTACCCATCAGCATCTAATGATTCCGAGGCAACAGACCCCGCCTGATGGCCAACGATTTCCTTCTACGCCACCCTCGCAAAGTAGTGTGCCATTCGGAGTTTTTTTAAATGGTGACTTGCTATTTATCTGCGTGCACGCTGTAACAGGATGGAACGGGACAGGTACAACTCTATTTAGATGATGTCGATAACAGAGGGCCATATCCTGTAGTGGGGTGTAAACGTTAGTCCAGGATACCACAAAGACTCGAAGCTTGACAACGTGCAATACCAACCCAAGCAGTGCAACGAGACCCTGTATCACGGCCCATATGAACGGGATCCATCTGTAATAGCATGGTTAGTGCGCTAATAATACAGAGGAAAGCGGGATGAGAAGCAAGACGAAACGCACGTGGACATGTAAAACCCGCCTGCTTTGTATACACCGGCCAGAACGAATCCGACGACTGCTGCGCCCACAACTGCACTTACGAGGCTGAGGCCCAGGAACGTCAAGAGAACGAGGAGTGCAAATGTCACTCTGGACCGTCGAGCGTTTAGACGAGGGGGTTTGGTCCATTCTTGTGGGGGTGCAGAGGACGAGAGATGAATGGGTGAGGGAGATAAGAGATGGAAGTCGCTGGTAGGTCGGGTAGGAGGAAAGAGAAAGTTGAAAAATGCGTACGTGCCAGCGAGGAGGTTGAATGGGATGTGGAAGATTAGGGACCAGTAAAGAGTGAATCGGAAGATATCTAGTAGGTCGAGGTCGTTAATTTGGTCTCAAGTACGAGTGCAACAATGACAATGATACCATTTGTCTGCTGCAAGTAAGAACCCCCTGGTTGGACTGGAGAGCGGAACCCGCCTTGGCCGACTTCTATGACGGGGTTATACAATGAAGGCCACTTGGGAACGTCCAAGTTGTTGATCTGAGCATCAGAAAGGCGCAAGAGTGGTTCAGGCATCCAGGCCAACAGTGAGTTCATGAGTTTCGCGTCGCCTATATGTGTGTTTTGAGCATCAATGACTGTAAATGAGAATGAGTTGAGTTATTGCAGCCAACGCAGAGAGGAAACCAGACGGGTCGCGAGGCTTGCTAGATTTAGGTAAATACCCCTATCCACTCACGTCAAATCCTCGACTCGAACTTGCGTCCGACAAAGAAAACCCATCGCGGATATTGATACATATGACATTTAATTGCTTTGTCCCATAGGCAGATGAAAATTTTCCCCATTCCTAGACTCGACCAATCCCCCCCTTCCCCCCTCGCAACATTACAACGGTGGTCGATGTGCACTGCCAATTTGCCATTTCCCTGAGCGACATCTCCTCCAGAGAAACCGCTGAGCTCTTCTTCAAGCTTCTCTTTCTCTGGGGTCTCAAGAACTTGGTCGTCTACATGAGTGCATTCAGACCCCAATGCGTCAATAACAACGAAATGCATGTCGTCGTCACAGATGGCACGTGGTAGTTGACTGGCTTCCGACTCACCTGTAGCCCCAGCGTCATCGTGAGCGCGCTCGTGAGATAGATATCTGTTGTATGCACGTCATATGACCGGTGGAACTGACTGATGACATTTGTTTCCTGGGGATCACTGCGGGGCCAAGAAGAGATGTATATTTCTGGATCAAAGCGTGGGCTGAGGACAGAGCGGGCAGCTGGACAAATTGTCAAGGTAACTATAAAACGTTAAATGTTGTCCAAGATGTTCTCATGAGGCCCGACCCCATTGCGAGTCAGGAATAGAGGTTACGTGTGCACCGTCAGCAGATTAGGCTTTCTATTCCAAGCCACCCGGAGACAAGGGTCATGCATCATGACGGTAACAGCCTCCGGAGCAAGCAGTTTCCTAGCGAAGGGCCCGTAGAAACACAACTACAGTACGAGAAAAAGTAGTATCCAACTAGCTTACACCATCACCAAATGTTCTACTTCCCATACCTACCTTGTACACCCCACAAGATAAATTATCAGTCAGTAGCTAGTTAGTATACTTGATACTGATGGACAGCGTAGCGCGCATAGCGTATCGTAAACGGATGACAAGTCCGTGATTGTCAGCCTTGGTTTCAAGGCAACAAATAACTGCAGCGTGCAATCTGCAGCGTGGGAATCGCAAAGAAGAGAAAGGAGATCCTGCAGAGATCGAGCAACAAACTTGGAACAGAAATCATCCATCATCAACAACCATATCCTGCCGCGCCTTCTCGGAGCGCGCGCTCCGCTTCTCCCAGACACGCTGTCCCCGCTCTTCGCTCTCCTCATGAAGTAACTTGACACCACGTTTGGGCGTCTCGTACCCATCCGCGTCTCGTCCGTCGCTATCAAGACAAAGCTCGCTCAACGAGGTACGCGCCGACATTTCACCCAGACGAATACCCATCCCGAGTCCTTCGGGGGACGGGCACGCTGCTGGGGTGGACGGAATAGAGAACGGTGTGGTGGCTTGTGCAGGGGTTGATGGTGTAGAAGACAACCCGGGAAGTGAGTGCCTGTGTTGTACAAACGGTGGCAATGTGGGATCCAAAGGCTCTCCCTGGTCTTGTTGTTTTACACCAATGATGCGTAGTCGCTCCACCCATCTGCGTCCAAATATGTATTAGCACCTCTGGCGCAGCAAGCGGGGACAATACATACGCGTCGGCACGATCAAGGCTGTCTTTCACAACGCCTGTGACACCACGCATCATGTCCAGACTCTCCGTCGCAAGAGTTAGAATATGTTGAGCAGCGCGCGTCGCCCCACTTGCAGTCGGGCGACTCATACCTGCACGTGAAGAGGCCAAAGGTGATGAAGCACGAGACGACGCAGGGGTCCCAGACAAGGAACGGTCTGGGCCGCCGGCACTACGCTCTTTGTGATGCCGAGTGATGCGAGCACGACGAGCACTACCTATACCGCCTGCTGTAGCACCAGCAGCTGAACTTGCACCTGGGGTACCTTCTGGTATACCGTGTGACGCGGTCGCGTTCGCTGCACTGGCCCATCGCTGAGGAAGGTGAAGGATGAAGCCACGAACTCGTGCACGAGCAGGTTCCGGAAGTGCGCCGCCAGCGTATCTGCTAACAACGTCCACGACTTGACGAATGGTGTTCACAACGTCTTTACGAACGTCCGTCAGCGTACGCATGTGTGTCGGTGAGATGTAGGCATTGGATGAGGAAGGATCCGCCACAGAAGACTGCAGAGAGGCGATGAAGTCACGCAGGATAAGTATCTGTGCATCAATGTGAACGGTAGCGTACTATGAAAGAGACGATTGAGCAAGCGCGAAAGCTTGATTTGAAAACACAAACTTGAAGCCATTGCAGACAGTACTTCAAACGTCGCATACTTTCTTCACTTACTGCTGCACCGATCCCACCTGCTTCGAGGAGAACAGCTTGCCAACGACTGCGCGGCACAACTTGTTGGTTAGCATTCTCATTCTGATCTGACGTGTCGTGATCCTGAGATTTTGGTGTCGGAGTACGGCTTTCAGTCATTAAAATTGGGGGATGCAAGAGCGTGCGATCCGCTAATATAATGGTTTGGTACCAGACGACATGGAGATAAGATAGAAACCTACCATGTGAACTAATTGTCAATTCCAAGTCTTGGCGGTCGCGGGGTGATTTGATGCGATTTTCTACTTCTGCGCCATACGAGCCTTGATATTCGGACATTCCATCCACCTGTATGTTGTCTGCATCCGTGGTAGATGGACGACGGTACCTCTCAAGCTGGAATTCGAGAAAACGTTCATGATTTAGCGGTGTGATGGTTATGACATATTGCATACCCTATCGAGTTGCCTGCATGCGAATTCGTCGAGTTGGTTAACATCGACGGGTAGTCTATCGAAAACGGGTCGAGATATGCTCTTGACAGAAGACTCCATCATTTCTGCGCCGTACTGTGGCGCATCAGCGGATCAGTAATAACAAGGGATATAAAATGGCCTTAAACACACTTTCACGACGCGTGAACTTGCTTTTCCGTGCTCATATGCCCTCAAGGCAGAGCCAACGAGAGGTAAACTGGTCACTCTGGAAACAAAGTCTGGCGATGTCGCATCTAGTACTGGTGACATCGAAGGGGACGTTGGAGTTGTACTTTCTGATGTAGATGGCGTGTGGGCTGTCGATGGGCAGCAGTGAGTGTTATTAACATCTCGTTCACACGATTAAAGACGACTTGCAGGTGCTAGTCGTGGATGTTCTCGTGCCTTTTCTCATGTCGCCCAAAGCGCGAACTGCAATACGAACGTTTTCGTCTTGGTCGTCAAGAGAGTCCATTCCAGAAGACGTGGAGGAGGATGAGGAGGATGTTTCTGACATCGTTGTCAACAATGAGTTGAAAGATGTATAACCTGGGCGCAATGCCAAAGGCCACTCTTAGAACGCGAACAAGATAAGGTCACTTTCACGTGTTTGATCCACATTATGTACAAACAGATACAAACTCGTCCTTGCACTCTTGCTTAGCTAAGTTTTCCCAATCTGGAACAGCCAAGTAGGATGGCCTCCCAAGTCCAGGAATGAAACGGGTGGAAGAGGAAGTCAACGGGTAAGTACCCGCTGTAGCTTTGCCTTCCCGCGGAATCAGCACTGAACATGAGATTATTATTTCAACGTCTAGGTCAACAACTCAATTGCTGTCGGTTTCAGATTTGTCTACCCCAGAATCTCGATCATTCCGCCTCTCGATCTCAGCGGCAGACTTGCAGTGGACTTAAACTCCACCGAATGTAATCCGCACGGACCCGATGTATTCAAATACAGTCTTGGTCTCTCTTTTCTGCCAGCCACTCCACTTGATCAATACATTCATGTTTACACATATATAATGCACATTCGGAATGTGGCTGGTTACGTCTTCTCTACATCTCTTTCAGTCTCAAGATCCTCATCATAACTCATCGTAAAAATGGCTGAACTAGACAGAATGCTTCGTGCAGAATTCGCGGGGTTGTCAGAAATGACAACCGAGACAGACTACCGGGGCTTGGAAACCGCGCTCTCATCACAAACGCCGCAATACTGGCCTAGACGTCTATCATCTCTCTTCGAGTCAGCCCCACTAGACATCTCCGGATATGCACCTTCACATGCCGACTTGGACTCTCTGTCGTCTAGCTTTGGAGATAGCTCGGTCGGCTCTCCGCTCGCTGGTCCATCAAAACAGTGGGCCTCGCAGTGTGATGTATTGAGCTTATTCCCCACACATCGTCTCGGAGGTGGCGATGTAGATCACGCACTCGACCCTCTCAACATTCCCTTGGGAATGCCCCCTGACGGCCTCGGCACATTTCATGATCCCCCAAGGACCGTACACCTGTCAGACGTCACTCTAGGGGGAGCCACTATCGCTGGCAAGTCGTCCCTGTCAGCCGCCACGACAGCGACAGCGCCTCTCATTTCGTTGCCCACCGGCATGCCCAAGGAAATAGAACGTCAGGAGGACGACGGAGGGAGCGACTGGGATTTATCCTATCCTTCCGAATCAGACTATTCTCCGCCTGCTACTGGCACTTCACTCACCGAAATCCGTCCCTCCAGGCGCAAACCCCGCGCCATGACTAAGGTACCCGTTCCTATTCCCAATTTCACCAAGAAGTCGCGCGGTCGCAAAGTCCCGACTTCTACTGGCGAGCCCGTTTATGCACACAGTAGGGACAGGACCAAGAAGGGAGTGCGGACGTATACCTGCCACGCTGAAGGGTGTGGAAAGTGCTTTGTCAGGGGAGAGCACCTCAAGAGGCATATCCGGTCAATTCATACGGACGAGAAACGTTGGTAAGGTTTATCGTTCTAGAGGACAATGCTAAAACCACTTCTTTTAGCATGGAAATGTACCTATAACGATTGCAGCAGGACATTTAGCAGACGGGATAACCTGAACCAACACTTACGGATTCACACGATGCAAGGGTAACGAACTGACCCGCGTTATGACGTACGACAATTACCATAGGATCTTACGCATGTTATCACTATTTCATATTCATCGGTTCAATGTATTTCTTGGGTTCAGTCCACCGAGACTCAGGCGATTGTGAAGTATTAGGCATGGCATGGCATGTTTCATGTATTCGATGGCGTGCGTAGGAGGACTGCCGGGGAGCATAGCTAATAGGTAAAGATTTCGCAAAAAAGAGTACAAAACGACGTGGGATAGCCGATGCCGAAGCTGATATTCTTCTCCGCATGCTGATCCCACCATGCTCATGCCTCGGTGGGTTTTCTGGCGCGCTTTGTGGCGACGGTGTTCTCTCTGCATGGGGTGAAGAGGAGAGGGGTGGGGTCAGTTCAGATGTCAGAAACGCTGATCAGATAGGACACAACGAGAGATGAGGAGAGGATACGTACCTGAAGCCGTTCTTGAATCTCCTGGAAACGTCCTTGAGGTGCCGCATGCGGCCAGTACCAGTCGTCTTTCGGCGCTTAGCCTTCTGTCCCCACTCGTACGAACGAAGCTTGGCGGAAGGGTAACCGCACTGCGCGCAGGCTACATTCCGATCAGGACAAGAACATTGAATAAACAACAGGAGAAAGAGGATGGTGCACAGTCAGTCACCGGTGATACGCTAGAGAATGTGCGCAAAGCTCACTTTTGTGTTGTCTGTGGAATGCCCTGTTTCCACAACGCCGGCAGAGCGTGTGGGTCTTGGTGTGCCGCTTACTGTTGGATTATCGTAAATACAGGTGTATGATCAGACGAAATTGTTCTCCGATGTCCCATCCCAGAAACAGACATACCCAAAGGACGAAGTACCTGATCACCGAGCAAAGACAGATGATAGGAACACACGTCCACCAGTTAGTAACCTGATTAACAGCGCATCAGTCGCAGAACGGACCTTTCGTCTGTGAAAAAATGGCGGTCAATATCACGTTCAAAACGCAGGATCCATCACCAAAGAAAAAGTCCCGCTAATGTACCAGATACCCCCAGATCACACCGTCATCCAACGAGTCCCCTCTGCATCCACCTTCCATCCCTCTCAATCCACCTTGATATCATTCCAACGCGCAAAACAGACATATCTGAAGGATCACACGGGCATGGATACTCACCATTTCGTCGTTTTCTTGAGGATTGTGTCGGAGGTGGTACCGGTGTGTGATTCGAGGCGTTCTATTCAGTGAGGCTGGGAGCGTGGGAAGAACGAGTGTCGTGCGATGCACCACGTGTTGTCCAAAAAAGGGCTATGCGCCCCTGTTACCAAGTCTACCTCGAGATTTGCGTTGCCTATCAAGTTGTTGCAGAACTGATAAAGCGCCGTAGTGGACTTGGAACGTAGCAGGAACGTCCAAGGAAATCTGTTCACCCAAAGGAATGACTAGAAAAGCTGTACCGAAATCGTCGTTCCCGCCGCGGATATCAGAACACATGACGCGGCCAACAGTTGCAGTAATTGTGAACTACACGATATGATGAATCGATATGGCATACAGTGTATATACTACGACAGATCGACAAAGAGAGATCAGAAATCAACAAACACCAAGCAAGAATATCAACGACTACCTAGGCACTGGATCGGCGAACTGACCGGGAGGCGGGAAACCAGACGGATACACGAACACCGGCTGAGCAGGGACATACCCGTGCGGATAGTTTACTCTACCATGCTCTCCGTGACCATGCCCAGAACCTGACCACCCGGGATCAGCCGTATACCTCCCATTCCCATTCAGCAACGTGGCAGCCGATTGCTTAGCGAACAGGTCCCACTCAGATTGCCAATACATCGGTTGCTGTATTATTTCCGGATGGGAGTTGTACCATGAGGGCTCTGAGCGATTTCTGATTTTTTCACGCTGTCTGCTGCGGTGGGTTTGACTCGGGATGTATTCGTCTGCGATCTGGTCCTCAGAGACCCAAGGAAGCTGATCCAGCCCCGCCACAAAACGCCGGAACCGAGCTACTGTGGAGGCAAGGGAGCTCTTAGAAGGTGAGTCCATAGGCGATAAGAACTCTACGCGAGGACCATAAGACGGCTCCTGCTGCTCCTGCGGCATTTGAATCAAGACGGACTGAGGGTATAGTACGGGGTGAACGGGAGCAGTGTGGCGGACAGGGTCATGCAAGGTCTGACTGCCGTCCTCTTGCGTAAGTTGATCAGCCCTAGGATGCAGGCTTTGGTGTCCCCCCATAGCAGGCGACGCCGCAACCGAAGGCGTGGTCGCCGAACCCGGTAGCTGGAGTGGTGCCGTGAGGGGCGGTGACACGATGATAGGCGGTGGCATTGCTAGAGGCTGAGCAGGTGAAGGGGCACGTAGAGAAGGGGGAACAACAGCGGGAGTTCCGCTGGCACTCACTGGTCGCACGTAAGGCGACGTGTATGGCGTGGATACACGCTGTGGTTCCGTCGCTGGAGGAGTCGGATTGCCATAGCGCAAGGATAAACTCTGTACACTGAGCCCAGGCTCAGGCGCCTGCACCGTCTCGTAAGATCCTATCCTCGTAAGCCTCTGGGTATGGAACCCAGGGATCTTCTTCAGACCTTGCAAAAAGCCCTTCATCAAACGGGCTCCGCTACCTTTTGGGTGAGGTCGGTAAGGGTCCACGTCTTGATACTGCCCATATAAATCATCTGGAACCATGTGCTCCGCAATCTCATGTTCAGTGGGTGCAGGACTGGGTTGTGCACGGCCGATGACAGGTGTTGGGAGATTCGCGAGCTGAGGTAAAGATGGAGCTTGGGGTGAAGGTATCCTCTGTGTGTGAGTATGAAGTGTTTGGGGTGTAGGACTGGCGGAATGCTGCGGCGCTGAGCCTGAGAGCCAGGTCACGTCGCTGATTCTGGGTGTTTGATTTGGTCTGCTGTATCGATTCCTGTGAGGTGAGGCGGCATAGTCGTCCAAGTCCTGGTCAAAATTTGTATCAACGTGCACGCCGCGTGGAGAGCGGTAGTCCCTGTATCTTGACATCCGCAAGCACGGAACTTACGGGTTATCGTGGAAGATAAGGTGATACACGAAATGGACGCCTGCTGTGTGATGCAGTGCGGTCTTTGTTTGCTGAGACTGAGGCCGAGGCCTCGGACTCATCCGATGGCAGTTGAACGGACTAGTCACTACGAGTACGTTTGGACGCTCGCTTCAACTGAATTCATTGCACACTGAGTCGACGTCACTGCTTTCGAATTGGAATTGTTCACGCAAGTAGATGAGTCGAGTGTTTTAGTCAAGGAAACAGGCTGGCGAAGACAGTCCTTGATTTGTGATTCTATTTTATGACTACCAGTCTACCGAGCAAGACTTCCAGGTTCACCTAACATGCTTCGTCCAATCCGACCACGCTCAATGATTTCAACAGATACGGAAGATAGATGATCAGTATTAGGTCCTCTCGATGCCTGTACTTGATACAAAAAACTTGACATGTAGCAAATTTCGTACTTGACTGGAGCACCACCGAACGTACTCAAGTTGGGTAAGCTTCCAGGAGACCTAATGCGTAAAAATAATAGACTTTTCCACCATCGGGCCGCAACGTAGACCGTTTCATCGATTCATCCCTTGAGCAGAGTGAACTCGAGACTCAAGTCTTTCACACTTGGCGTCGTGCCAGATCGCAACCGCAGTGCAATGAGTACACCGGTTATTGCGGCGTCGTGGTTCAACATGAAGAAGTGAACTGATTCTTTGTACATTGCGAGATGTGCAAGATGCCAACCCTCGTATCAGACAGTAAGCCAGGTATCACGGGACATCGAGGGCGACCGATAGACGTGCTTTCCGTGGAAGGGATCGTTTCAAGTTTGCGAAGGATTCTGAGTAACACTCGATTGATCGATATATTACTCGTCTGCGAGGCCGCGGGATCGACCAGTTGATAACAACTTGGACTGCTTTAGGCCAGTAGCTGACCATCTGTTTGATTACTTTGGCGTGGACACCAGGAGAATATACATACTGGACAGGTCAAATTTCCGGGCATTCATACACTATAAGAAGCAAAAAAAGGACTGAAAAAACCTGGGCTCAACCGGGAATTGAACCCGGGTCACGTACATCTTCACCACACTTTCGTGGCGGGATAACTCCCGAAGCACGTATCATGCTACTAGACCATTGAGCCGTGCTAACTTCGTTCGATATGAACGAAATAACTTCCCAACATCGCAAAGACGCCGCCGTAATACACGGAAACAACTAATGCAATAGCACAACAATCGTGTTAGATTGACGAACAAAGGCGACAGTAGGGTCCGTTTCCGCACATAAAAACGAATAAAGAAAAGGATAATGCGGAACTGCAGGCTGTTAGTCCATCACCCAAAATCGAACAGCCTGACATGCGCCGATCTCGGGGTGTAGAAGAACAGCGGAAAGCCAATACTGTAGTTGCCGTCTCCGACGATCCAGGAAAGTAGGTCGATAGCGCGCGAATGGAGATTTTGGGGGTAGCGCTGGCACAAAGTGTTGTTGATGCCGCTTAAGGTAGAAGGTCAGTCCACGGTGGTGAAATTCAAGAACAGCGCGAAATGGAAATGTACCGGAAGACTCTGCCTTAGTGCCCGATATAGTTCCACGAAGGCACTATATCTCTTGTGTGCGTGAATAGTCGTTCCCTGAAAATGAGTGAGTGGTGGAAGGATTAGTGGTAGTGCAACAACTGACCTCTTTCGTTCGTATGACACAGTCATATACTTCTCTTCCGAGTTAGAATTAAACCTAACGTTCGCCGAGATAGGGGACTAACCAACATATGCTCCACCGAGCTTATCACCAACGTTTGTCCAACCACTTATTTTGACATCCCGAGCAAAGGCTCGGCTTTCTCCAGAATTGTCGCCTAACCAGATATCATGGGAGAATATTGATGGAGGGCCCTGAGGCGACCGGGGCACCGAAGTCCTCGATGCCCGCGCATCCTGGTCCTGCACTCGTAAGTTCGACTAGAACCAGCATAGATAATCCGACGAAATCTAAAACGTACATCACAAAGTTCATCGTAGAACCGGGATTCCTCTTCTACATCGATTGTATCTGGGATAACAACCAAAAGTCCTGTTGTATTTCGAAATGGATGTGAGGGCGAGGGCGACGGTGCACTCGATGACCTTGAAGACGGCATAAATTATAACAGCGATATTGGACCAGAAAACAATAAGATACAGTTGCAGGCGTACAGATCGTTACAGGAAACCCATTGTTAGGTAAATCACGTGCTGTTCTCTCTATCACCCGCGACCCTGATCTCCTCACTGCTCAAGCGCTCAGGCTCATGCCGCCTCATGTAAGTGCAATGAATCATCAACACCTGGATCATTGACAAACGGCCCCCTGTGGTTTGCATGTGGCGAATGCGCAGGACAATCTGTAGCTTTGATGTTGACGAGCCGAGTATTACTAGTAACTGTTCCTAACGAGGTGATGTTCCCGGTACGACAAAGTAGCAAGCACTATTGGACTGGAGGCACAACGGCTCCCGACAACTCGACTGTGAACATTCCCTTTCCAGAAATCTCCCCCAGCACTTCTCGTTCTCCATGCAAATGAATGCCTATATGGCGCATTCCAGGTTCAGACATCACTCGACCTCGGGCGTAAGCTGGCATACAAATGATCTATCTTTCCACGACAATGTACGGTTGGCCAGGCAGCTCGCAAACTCGTGTTGAACGCACAGTTGATCCGCGTCTACGCTGGCGTTTGTGGTGATTTCTGCATCGTGTGCCAGATTTACATAACATCCTGAAAGAAGGCCCCCGTGTCGGGAACCATATGCCGATGGCAACGGAAACTGGGACACACTAAGGTTAGTCTCCTTCGACAAGGGAAGATTCCAGACCCGGATCACTCCCTTCCCCTATCGGTGGTGACGCCACCTCCCGCCAATACAAGGTCTAAAGTCCCCGCATCACCGCATGCCATATGACCGCGGAAATCCGCATGCAAGAATATTGGTACCCACCAATACCTTAGCAAACCTTTTGGTAAATCCAAGAGCGGGAGAAGTTACCTAAATTTCTGATTGAACAGCAATGATTAGAGGGCAGCCAACACGACAATACCGTAATTCCCAATCCTGGTCTACGGCTCGTGTCAATCTGGAGTATTGGCAAGCAAGATCAACATTTTGGGATGAAGTATCCAAATCTATGATTCATTGGCAGGAACATCGCCTCTACAGAATAATAAAAGGTGCTGAGACCAGACGCACCCCCCTCATCATGATGCCTAACCTCGACCAGGTTCAACCAGTGTTGTACTCGCATTCGCTATATCAACTTCAGTATTACCCTGCTGGTGACGTGCCCATTCCCGACATTTACCTGTGAGTCTTAGACAGGCTTTGGAAGCAGGGGTTGGCAATACTTACTCTAATCGCAGCAATGCCCTTTTGCATTCTAATCGTGCTATGAACGACATCTCAGCGCACCCTGCGCACACCTCCACCAGTAAATGTTTGTATTACGCTACGGTTTCTGAGATGCTGATTGGTTCGCAGCACTAGATGCGTTCTGTGCTTCTGCGCCAGTTACATGGGACAATATCTTCCATATAATTGGGTTGTGGCTGGAATATGACTCAACCTGGACGCAGGATCAATATCCTCACTCATCAACGGAAACACCTAACCAGACTGAGTTATCGTATCCCCACGCTGGTTCTCGGCCCCTCAATGGAGCGAAAACCAGCTCTCGTTCTGCGCCGCTCGCATCGGGCCAACCTGTTCTGTACCTGCCGATAGTCGCTGGTGCTGGAGTGGCTCAGGTAAATCCTGGTCACGCTTCTGCTCCTTACCTGATGTAATCTGACACACGGTAGAATAATCGGGACAAAGTAGCCGCAACGCATGTTGTCGATGTGGCTCCGAATTCATCCCAAGGGAACAGAGTATCCCTCGATGCTGCGGGAAGTCCTAAAAGACACAAATGTCAGTGGTCCAATGATGGAGTATCATGTGGTGTTCTTGTGGTAGGCAACAAGCGCGAGATTGTGTTGCATTTACGCGATATGCACGCGATCTCATCCAAGGGCTACAAGATGCCTCAGACGTGTTTCTGGCAGAATTGTCAGAAAATCATGAAAAAGGAAAGCATCGGGCGTCATATTCTTGAAGTCCACATGAAAAAGAAGGTCCACTGCACTAGTTGTAGGTCCAGTTTTTCTCGGAATGAGTTACTGCAGAAACATTTGAAGGGAATGAAGGGGAAGGCTTGCACGGGAAAGGAGCAGCTCGGCTCCAATGCGAATAATGATAATGACCCGATTCGAATTGCTGAATAATGTGTCATGTTTGTTAGCCAGTCACATAAGGTACATGACATGTCACGTGACAAACGTTACATCCACAACCTGGACAAATACTTCACAGGAAATTCATTAGAATGGGGGATAGTAATTAAATCTAGTATCATTATAGTAGTGATAATGAGATGGGGGTGCAAGAAACTGACCATAATACTGAGGCTGAATTGAGTGTTGATGTCACATCCCGAAACTTTCCCTACCCATACAACACACTTCCAGCCCCTTATGATCAAATCCCGAACCCTGAACTCTGGACTTTACCTTAGAGGATCTTCACCTTGACCTGATATCCCAAATCCCGTATTTCCCGTCCTGGACTTTCATACTCCTATCTCAGCTATCTCTTGACATCCCTTGACACTTACAGTTCCTATCAATAGTTCCTTTCCCCCTGCTTCACAATTATTGCGCCATTGTCCTTAGTTATCATTCCACCATTCTGACACCATTCTGGTTCATCCCCTTACCACTCCGGAAACCTGAAACCCTGACTTGTCCGATGTACTTTAACAGTTTTATATCTTCTGGACTCTTCAGTATATAAACTCACCTGTACTCTCTGATATTTCCTTAGTTTGAATATCAACTAAATCCTGTTCTATCCTCTGAAGTCTTTACTTCACTCTGAAACCTCTCTCAGTCCTTAAGTTGAGCTTAGGATTGTCTTCTGAATCTCTGCCTCGAAATTAAGGGACAGAACTCATACAGGGGTGCAGCACATAAGCTGAAGCCAGAGTCCCTTACCCCTCCGACCCCCCTTAGGAATTCCTGACCCCTCACACCATTCTCCATTCTCTAGACTCTCTGGGAATTCCGGGATTGAACCTGGACTTTGACAGTATATTTGAACTCAAACCTCTATGAGTGTGCTAACATCACTTCTTTACCAAATGTCCAGAACTATTCAGACTCATGCTCAAACATGCAGTATGCAAAGCATTGACACCACTCAGTTGGAGGCAGCCCGAGAAGATGCACTGCACTCCCTGATGCCCTTGTGTTGAGGCCCCGATGTCGCCAAACAATTCCAAAGCTTCTCCACTTGTCATACATCTGTTTCCACATCTTAGGCTAGACCCCTGTCTCAAAGCATCTCCACCCCTAATCCCACAGGTTGTTACCCCTCTGGGGTGCCCTGGACCCCTCTGATAACAGGAATGGTGGCGACAATGACCCCAACTGTCACATCCCGAAGCTTTCCCAACCCATCCGACCAAATTCCAGCCCCTTATGATCAAATCCTGAATCCCGAGCCTTGGACTTTACCTTAAAAGATTTCTCCTTCATTGGATATTCTGAACCCCATATTTCCTGTCCTGGACTTTTGTATTCATATCTCGGCTATCTCTTGATATATGTCCCTCTCCTTTGACATTCCTTGACATTCACAGTTCCTATTGATAATTCCCTTTCCCCCTGCTTCACAATTATTGCGCCATTGCCCTCAGTTATTATTCCACCATTCTGACACCATTCCAATTCATCCCTTACTTTATTCTGGCAATCTGAAACCCTGATTTGTCCAACATACTTTAACAGTTTTATATCTTCCGGACTCTTCAGTATATAAACCCACTTGTACTCTCTGATATTTCATTGGTTCAAATATCAACTAAATCCCATTCTATCCTGCAAAGTCTCCACTTCACTCTGAAACCTCCTTCAGTCCTTAAGTTGATCTTAGGATTGTCTTCTGACCCTCTGCCTTGAAATTGAGGAACAGAACTTGTACAGGGGTGCAGCACATAAGCTGAAGCCAAAGTTCCCTACCCCTCCGACCCCCCTCAGGGATTCCTGACTGACTCTGCCTTTCCGTGTGTTCCAGACTATCTGGGAATTCCAGGATCAAACCTAGACTTGACACCAACCCAGATGATGCAATCCCACCTGATCCCATCATGGTGCTTGCAAATGCAGTTCACAGCCTTGCTGAGTTATTGCGCCACAACCATGAATCCAAAAACTTCTCTTCTCTGTGCACAAAGGTTTGGGAACCCAACACCTTTGATGGGACTGATCCCTGGAAGCTGCAGGCCTTCCTGGTCCAATGTGAGTTGAATTTCCTGGACTGTCCCTGCACTTTCTAGACTGACCATGCAATGGTCACCTTTGCCTAGTCCTATCTAAAAGGTATGGCTCTCAAATGGTTTGAGCCTGATCTCCTCCAGATGGATGATCTGGACTTCTGTCCAGACTGGACAGATGATTACAGGGAATTTGTCCTTGAGCTCCAAACCAACTTTGGCCCCCATGACCCCGTCGGTGATGCAGAACACCAACTTGACCACCTTTTCATGAAAGACTCCCAGCACATCAACAAGTACATGGTGGAATTCAATTGCCTAGCCTCCCAGGTCTGGGGTTATGGCAAAGGAGCCCTCCGACATCACTTCTACAACAGACTCCCTGATCACATCAAAGATGAGCTTTCCTGCATTGGAAAACTGTGCTCCCTAGGAGAACTCTGAACTCTCACCCAGACTATCGATGGGAGATACTGGGAACACAAGTCCAAAGTTGCTTGCCAGACCAGACCCTTTGGAAACCAATCCTCCACACTCAAAAGCACTCCCACCACTTCATCTCCAAAACCTGCCACTTCATCCATTCCCACCACCTCCTTGTCCTCTAAAGGGAAATCCTCTGCCCCTATCCCAAAGCCCCCATTGGACCTCTCTAGTAAATTTGGGAAGGACAGATGCCTCACCTCTGAGGCATGCAAACATTGCTTTGACCTCAAGCTGTGTATGTTCTGCGGGGCCATAGGACATATGGCTCAGGACTGCCAGAAGTCTACTTCTTGCGCATCCAAAGCCCGTGCAGCCAAAACCTCCCCTGCTCCTGAAGCCAAACCAGCGGCCTCTACCCCTGAGGCAAAAAATAGAGCACAGCCTTCTGGACTCTGCACAGGAAGGAGGCTGCGTTGAATCCCACCATGCATCTGCAGAGACCTGTCTCAATGTGTCTGCTTGTTACAATCCCAAGGCCCTTATGCCACTTATATCTTTTTTTGACTTTTTCCAAAATTCCTGCTTTTCCCACTTTATTATATTGTGGTTCTACTGATTGCTTCATTGATACTAGTTTTGTTAACAAGCATCATTTTCTGACATGTTCTGTTCCCCCTATTCTGCTGAAACTTTTTAATGGTACTGTCAAGTCAGGGTTCAATCCCAGAATTCCCAGATAAGTCCAGAGTGTGCGGAATGGCAGAGTCAGTCGGGAATCCCTGAGGGGGGGTCAGAGGGGCAAGGAACTTTGGCTTCAGCTTATGTGCTGCACCCCTGTATGAGTTCTGTTCCTGAATTTCAGGGCAGAGGGTCGGAAGACAATCCTAAGGTCAACTTAAGGACTGAAGTGGATTTCAGAGTGAAGTGGAGCAGGAGAGAATGGGATTTAGTTGATATTTGAACTAAGGAAATATCAGAGAGTACAAGCGGATTTATATACTGAAGAGTCTGGAAGATATAAGGGTGTTAAAGTATGTTGGATGAATCAGAGTTTCGGGTTTCCGGAAGAAAGTAAGGAATGAATTGGAATGGCGTCAGAATGGTGGAATAATGACTGAGGGCAATGGTGCAATAATTGTGAAGCAGGGGGAAAGGGAATTATTGATAGGAACTGCAGATGTCAAGAAATGTCAAAGGAAAGAGACATGTCAAGAGATAGCTGAGATAGGAATACAAAAGTCTGGGACGGGAATGCAAACATCTGGGACAGGAAATATGGGGTTTGGAATGTCCAATGAAGGAGAATTCTTCTAAGGTAAAGTCCGAGGCTCGGGATTTGATCATAGGGGGTCGGAATTGGGCTGGATGGGTTAGGAAAGTTTCGGGATGTGACAGGAACCCTCAAGGTAATGACACCAGTACTGGAAAGCTTCATGAATAGCCAGGAGTTCCTTATCATGGGTGTCATAATTGAGCTCTGGGGCTGTCAAGGTATGGGAGTAGAACATGATGGGGCAGAATTCCTTGTCAGGGCAACAAATAGAGAGGATTTCTGCAATGGCATCGTCCGAAGCATCAGTCTCAACCATGATGGGGCAGTCTGGGATCCAGTGAGTAAGGATAGGGGCTTGGGTGAAGGCAGAGCGGCAGGAGTTGTTGAAGTTCCAGGGGGTATTTTTCCAAGTGAGGTGGGTAGGTGTCAAGTCCGGGTTCAATCCCGGAATTCCTGGATAGTCTGGAGCACGCAGAATGGCGGGGTTGGTCGGGAATCCCTGAGGGGGGGTCAGAGGGGTAAGGAACTTTGGCTTCAGCTTATGTGCTGCACCCCTGTACGAGTTCTGTTCCTTAATTTCAGGGCAGAGGGTTGGAAGACAATCCTAAGGTCAACTTAAGGACTGAATGGTTTCAGAGTGAAGCAGAGCAGGAGAGAACTGTCACATCCCGAAACTTTCCCAACCCATCTGGCCCAATTCCGACCCCCTATGATTAAATCCTGAATCCTGAGCCTTGGACTTTACCTTAGAAGATTTCTCTTTCATCAGACATTCTGAACCCTGTATTTCCCATCCTGGACTTTCACATTTCCCATCCTGGACTTTCACATCTCCCGTCCCGGACTTTCACATTCCTGTCCCAGACTTTCATATTCCTATCTCAGCTATCTCTTGACATATGTCACTTTCCTTTGACACTTCTTGACATCTACAGTTCCTATCGATAATTCCCTTTCCCCTTGCCTTGCAATTATCGCGCCAGTGCCCTCAGTCATTATTCCACCATTCTGACACCATTCCAATTCATTTCCTTACCTTCTTCCGGAAACCTGAAACTCCAATTTGTCCAACCTACTTTAACATCTTTATATCTTCCGGACTCTTCAGTATATAAACCCATTTGTACTCTCCGATATTTCCTTAGTTCAAATATCAACTAAATCCCGTTCTCTCCTGATCTGCTTCACTCTGAACCCCCTCAGTCCTTAAGTTGACCTTAGGATTGACCTCTGACCCTCTGCTCTGAAATCAAGGAACAGAACTTGTACAGGGGCACAGCACATAAGCTGAAGCCAAAGTTCCTTACACCTCTGACCCCCCTCAGGGATTCCTGACCAACTCTGCCCTTCCGTGCACTCTGGACTATCCAGGAATTCCGGGATTGAACCTGGACTTGACAAGAATGGGATTTAGTTGATATTCGAACTCAGAAAATATCAGAGAGTATGAGTGGGTTCATATACTGAAGGGTCCGGAAGATATAAAGATGTTAAAGCATGTCGGATGAATCGGAGTTTCGGGTTTCTGGAAGAAAGTAAGGAATGAATCGGAATGGCGTCAGAATGGTGGAATAGTGACTGAGGGCAATGGCGCAATAATTATGAAGCAAGGGGAAAGGGAATTATTAATAGGAACTGTAGATGTCAAGAAATGTCAAAGGAAAGTGACATATGTCAAGAGATAGCCGAGATAGGAATGTGAAAGTCTGGGATGGGAATGCGAAAGTCCGGGATGGAAATGCGAAAGTCTGGGATGGGAAATACAGGGTTCAGAATGTCTGATGAAAGAGAAATCTTCTAAGGTAAAGTCCGAGGCTTGGGATTCGGGATTTAATCATAGGGGGTTGGAATTGGGCTGGATGAGTTGGGAAAGTTTCGGATGTGACAGGGGGCTGGAATTGGGCCGGATGGGTTAGGAGAGTTTCGGGATGTGACAGTAGGGTAACAACAGAGTAATTGAAGATGAAACAATGATAGAAGTTGGTGAAACCAAGGAACGACTGAATGTCCTTGACTTTGCAGGGTTCAGGTCAATCCTTAACCACTTGGAATTTGTCCAGGGCCATAGTCAATCCATGTGGGGAGAGACAGTAGCTAAGGTATTTGATGGAGTCTGAGTGCCATTTGCATTTCTCTGGCTTGGCATAGAGTCCATGCTTGCAAATGTGCTTCAGGACTTCCTGAACATGTTCCTTGTGGAAAGCCATGCTGTCAGAATATATGAGGATGTCATTGAGGTAGACCATGACACAGATGTCTAGGAGATCTGTGAAGATGCTATTGACAAAATGCTGGAAAGCTGCAGGGGTGTTGGTGAGTCTGAAGGGCATTGCCAGCCACTCATACAAGCCATAGTGAGTCTGAAAGGTGGTTTTCCACTTGTCCCCGGGAGTGATGTGGACAAGGTGGTAGGCGTGATAAAGGTTGATTTGGTGTATACCTCGGTGCAACTGGGGGAATCAAGGAGATTGGAAATTAGGGGTAGGGGATAGCAGTCTTTCTTCATAATCTTGTTAAGACCTTGGAAGTTGACACAGAGGTGCAGGGATCCATCCTTCTTCCAGACAGGGGCACCATGAGCAAAATTAGACTGGTGGATAAAACTGTAGTTGAGATGTTTGTCTATGAAATTCCGAAGGGACTTGAGCACTGTGGAGGAAATGGGGTAGATGGTCCTGAGAGGAGGGGAAGCACCTTCCTCTAAGTCAATCTTGAGGTTGAATTCCCTGTGGGGCATGAGGGTATCCGCCTTGCACTTACTGAAGATGTCAGGGAAGTCATGATAGTCTGAGGGGACAGAGGTGTCAAGTCTGGGTTCAATCCTGGATAGTCCAGAGTGCGCGGAAGGGTGGAGTTTGGTGGGAATCCCTGAGGGGGGTCGGAGGTGTAAGGAACTTTGGCTTCAGCTTATGTGCTGCGCCCCTGTATGAGTTCTGTTCCTTGATTTTGGAGCGGAGGGTTGGAGATCAATCCTAAGGTCAACTTAAGGACTGAGGAGGTTCAGAGTGAAGTGGATCAGGAAAGAATGGGATTTAGTTGATATTTGAACTAAGGAAATATCAGAGAGTACACGCGGGTTTATATACTGAAGAGTCCAGAAGATATAAAGATGTTAAAGTATGTTGGACGAATCAGAGTTTTGGGTTTCTGGAAGAAAGGAAGGAATGAATTGAAATGGCGTCAGAAAGGGAGAATAATGACTGAAGGCAATGGTGTGATAATTGCAAGGGAAGGGGAAAGGGACTTATCGATAGGAACTGTAGATGTCAAGAAGTGTCAAAGGAAAGTGACATATGTCAAGAGATAGCTGAGATAGGAATATGAAATTCCGGGATGGGAATGCGGAAAGTCCAGGATGGGAATGCAGAAGTCTGGGACGGGAAATATGGGGTTTGGAATGTCCAATGAAAGAGACATCTTCTAAGGTAAAGTCCAAGGCTTGGGATTTGGGATTTGATCATAGAAGGTCGGAATTGGGCCGGATGGGTTAGGGAAGTTTCGGGATGTGACAAGAGGAGAGATCAACTTCTTCAGGGGTTTCAGGATTGCAGGACACAGAATGGAGTTTGGAGTCCTGAGGGCAGAGGTGGATGCTAAACTGCTCAGAACCATTGAGTTTGCACATGTGCACAAAGGCTGCAGTATTGACAAATGAGATGCGAGAAGCTTCACAAGGTGGCTTGTCAGGGGTGTCAGGATAAGATGGGGGAACAGGGTCCTGAATCTCTGGGGGTGATGTCAGGGATATTGGCAAGTCTTGAGCCAATGTTCACAAAGGAATACTCCCCAATACCCAGTCAATCAATGGAATGTAGTGGGTGAGCCAGTTGTGTCCTAGAACAAGGGAACAAGATAAATCCAACAGGGTAACATAAAATGTATTGGAGGTGACAAAGCCAGAGGGGAAATAAACGGAAAGGTCAACAGCATGGGCAATCATAGAATTGGAAGTACCATTAAAAGTTTTCAACAGAATAGGGAGAACAGAGTATGACAGAAATTGATGCTTGTTAACAAAAGTAGTATTGATGAAGCAATTGGTGGAACCACAATCTAATCAAGTGGGAAAAGCAGGGATTTTGGAAAAGTCAGGAAAAGATATAAGTGGCATAAGGGCTTTGGGATCATAAAGAGTAGTTGCATTGAGATGGATCTCTGTAGGTGCATGGTGGGGTTCAATGCAGCCTCCTTTCTGTGCAGAGTCTGGAAGGCTGCACTCTATTTTTTTGCCTCAGGGGTCAAGGCCTCTGGTTTGGTTTTTGGAGTGGGGGTAGTTTTGGCTGTGCAGGCTTTGGACACACAGGAAGAAGACTTCTGGAAATCCTTAGCCATATGTCCCATGGCCCCACAGAACATGCACAGCTTGAGATCAAAACAACACTTGCATTCCTCAGAGGTTAGTCATCCATCCTTCCTGAGTTTACTGGAAAGGTCAGTTTGGGGTTTTGGGGCAGGGGTGGAAGATTTCCCCTTGGAAGATGACAAGGATGCAGCAGGGTTTGAGGAGTGATTGGACAAATTGGTGGGTTTCAAAGAGGAAGAGTTTGGAGCATTCTTGGACGTGGAGGACTGATTTCCTGAAGGCTTGATTTGACAAGCAACTTTGGACTTGCATTCCCAGTATCTCCCACTGATAGTCTGGGCAAGAGTACAGAGTTCCCCTAGGGAGTGCAGTTTCCCAATGTGGGAAATTTCATCCTTGATGCAATCAGGGAGTCCATTGTAGAAATGAGTTGGAATGTCGTCAGAATGGGAGAATAATGACTGAAGGCAATGGCGCAATAATTGTGAGGCAAGGGGAAAGGGAATTATTGCTAGGAACTGTAAATGTCAAGAAGTGTCAAAGGAAAGTGACATATGTCAAGAGATAACCGAGATAGGAATACAAAAGTCTGGGACGGGAATACGGAAGTCCGGGACAGGAATGTGGAAAGTCCAGGACAGGAATGCAAAAGTCCGGGATGGGAAGGATGGGGTTTGGAATGTCCAATGAAAGAGAAATCTTCTAAGGTAAAGTCTGAGGCCCGGGATTCGGGATTTGATCATAGGGGTTTGGAATTGGGCCAGATGGGTTAGGGAAGTTTCGGGATGTGACAATGTGACACCATGTTACACTTGTGCAGACAGTTCATAAGTGTTTCATCTCAGCTATGCCATTACCTAGTAACAATTAGTCCTTAGAATGCAAACAAGCATGGTAGGTTGTTGACCTTGCCAATGAGCTCAATGTCCCAGAGCTTCCAGAACTTTTGTGACAATTTCTCTTTCAAACCCACCACCCTGATGACCCACGGAAAATCTCGGACATTCCCCTTGCTAAATATCCCTGGTATGATGGGAAAATTCAGGTTTTCAATTCAGTGTCAGCAACATTTTTTGCACCAAGTGACATCAGCAGGGTTGGAGGCATGAGGTGTGAATTGATATGTTCTTGCCCTGCCTGGAGGAAGGAACATCCATGATATGACTGTGCATTTGTCACCACCAACCCTGACCTTGAGGGAATGCGGGGAATGGATGTAGTGTGTGTCCTTGGATTTTTCTCATTTGTGCTTCATGGTGAGCAGTTCCCATGTGCAGTTGTCTGCTGGTTAATCCGCTCTGAAGAACCTGATGAAGACACTGGAATGTGGATTGTTTGCCCAGGTTTCAACATCCACCATCAGCCCAACATCTCCATCATCCATCTCAACACCATCTATTGTTTTGCACACTTGATCCCCATCTACAGAACTCAGGAAATATTCAACCTCATCAATCCTATAATGTTTTTTGTGCTTACTATGTCAATAAAATTTGCTGATCACCATGCATTTGAGATTGCATCATAGACACTTATTAACTTAGTCAAAAAATTTGATGTGTTGTCTTGGTGCACTTAAGTCACTTATCTTGCTATTAAGTCCTTGGGTGCTT
Source organism: Gyrodon lividus (assembly GCA_014904945.1). Classification (NCBI taxonomy): domain Eukaryota; kingdom Fungi; phylum Basidiomycota; class Agaricomycetes; order Boletales; family Gyrodontaceae; genus Gyrodon; species Gyrodon lividus. The sequence continues at coordinate 266,580 of MU127450.1, forward strand.
GCGGTGTACTTGTACAACTTGGTTATTTGGCCTCAAACTTCTACACAATGGGATTTGGCTTGCTTGTGGCACTTGTGTTACTTAACTACTTGACAAAGCAAGATAAGTAGAGTCAGCGTGAGTAAGAGAATTGAGGATTTGCTGATGAGGCAACACACAACTCTGTCACATCCCATACCTTTCTCCATATATCTAAGTCATTTCCAGCCCTTTGTGATCAAATGCTGACCTATTTCATATCCCTTACCCCTACAATCCCTTACCCCACACCCCATATCCCACACCCTGTATCTTGCATCCCATATTCCTGTCTTGCTTTCTGATTATTTTGTTCCTTTCTTTTGACACTTACTGTTCCTTTCCATATGGTCCTCATTCCTCTTCACAATCATTGCGCCATTGTTATGAGTTATCCATTCATCATTCTGATGCCATTTCAATTTATCCCTTACTATACTCCAGAAGCCTGATTCACCTGACACTTGAACAGTTTTATATCCTCCGGACTCCTTAGTATAAAAACCTGTGGATATTTCCTTAGTTCAAATATCAACTAAATCCAGTTCTATCCTCAAACCTGACTGACAAAAACTATAAGAGGGCAGTGATTTCCCAGACCACTAGGGATTAGCTAGGAGTAGTACATAGGTATAAATTAAACACACCTCAGCTGCTGCCAAAGAGGGGCAAAGAACAACTGAGGAATCCAAAGTAAAGACTAAGTATATATACATCATTGAATTCAACTTCCTAGCCTCCCATGTCAGGGGTTATGGCAAAGGAGCCCTCAGACACCATTTCTTATTTTCTTCCAGAAACCTGAAACTCCGAGTTGTCCGACATACTTTAACATCTTTATATCTTCCGGACTCTTCAGTATATAAACCCATGTGTACACTCTGCTATTTCCTTAGTTCAAATATCAACTAAATCCCGTTCTTTCCTGATCCACTCCACTCTGAACCTCCTCAGTCCTTAAGTTGATCTTAGGATTGATCTCCAACCCTCCGCTCCAAAATCAAGGAACAGAACTCGTACAGGGGTGCAGCACATAAGCTGAAGCCGAAGTTCCTTACAACTCCGACCCCCCTCAGGAATTCCTGCCAAGCTCCACCTTCTCCGCACTCCGGACTATCTGGGAATTCCGGGAACGAACCCGGACTTGACACACATCCCAAAACTTTCCCTACCCATACAACACACTTCCGGCCCCTTATGATCAAACCCTGAACCCTGAGCCCCAGACTTTACCTTAGAAGATTTTCTCCTTCACTTGATATCCTGAATCCCGAATTTCCCATCCCAGACTCTTTTGCTTTACCATCCTGGACTTTCATACTCCTATCTTGGCTATCTCTTGACATGTGTTCCTTTCCTTTGACATCCCTTGACATTTACAGTTCCTATTGATAATTCCCTTTCCCCTGCTTCACAGTTATTGTGCCATTGTCCTCAGTTATTATTCCAATTCATCCTCTTACTATACTCCAGAAACCCAAAACCCCGATTTGTCCAATATTGTCAAGTCCGGGTTCTTTCCCGGAATTCCCGGATGTTCCGGAGTTGCGGAGGTGGCGGGGTTTGTGGGAATTCCTGAGAAGTGTCGGAGGGGTAAGGAACTGTGGCTTCAGCTTATGTGCTGCGCCCCTGTATGAGTTCGGTTCCTTAATTTAAGGGCAGAGGGTCGGAGGGTTGGAGGTTGGTCCTAAGGTCAACTTAAGGACTTAGCGGATTGGAAAGGAGGCAATCAGGAAGGAACAGGATTTAGTTGATATTCGAACTGAGGAAATATCAGAGAGTACACGCGGGTTTATATACTGAAGGGTCCGGAAGATATAAAGATGTTAAAGTACTAT
>MU127450.1:268745-281201 GCA_014904945.1 Gyrodon lividus
GGAATGTCCGATGAAAGAGAATTGTCTAAGGTAAAGTCCGAGGGCCGGGATTTGGGATTTGGTCATAGGGGTTCGGAATTGGGCCGGGTTGGTTAGGGAATTTTCGGGATGTGACAGTATCCCCCTCTTAGGCACGAACCCTTGAGTGCCTGGATAGGAGTCCGTGATAGGCAATAGAAGTATAGCGGAGTTCGAAAAGCAGGGATCGATCTGAGGTACCTTGCGACCGTTGACTGCTTGTTGTTTAGTTCCACCACCTAACATGTCTACTCACTCGCAATCCGACGACAAAATCACCTGTCTTCAGCAAGAGGAGGAAGAGCGCGCGCGGGAGTCCGCCCGGAGAATCCAGGAGGCCAGGGAGAAAAAGGCCCGGCGAGAGGCGGAGAAACGTGAGGAGGCGAGGCGGAGGCGTGGAAAAAGGTGGAGGAGGACGTAGGGGAGGATGAGGAGGACGATGCGGACAAGGAAGACGAGGAGTGCCAAGACGCGCTCGGGGCCCTGACGGAGTCCTACGAGGCCCAGAGGCAGGCCAACAAGGTGTACCAGGGGGCCGTCGTGGCCCATCTATTGGGGATCCAGCAGGTATTGTCGGACGGCCTGGTGGCTCAGGGGTCCCGATTCGGAGATTCTGGAGGAAGCTGGGGGGGCGTCGGAATGGAAGGGGAAGGAGAGGGATGATGGGGAGGAAGGTCAGGGGACAGATGAGGAGGATGGGGATGAGGAGGGGGATGAGGGTGAGGAGGGAGGTCAGGAGGATGGAGATAGGGAGGTAGTGTAGTGTCCCTCATCGGCCTCCTTATGTATAATTAGCGTAGTTTTGTGTTTTAGCGAATCAAACACCATATTTCCGCCCTCATCCGAGCAAATTAAGGGGTCCGGACTTTCCGGGGTATGTGGAGTAAAAGTCCGAGATGAGTTCCGATGCATGAACGAGCTCGGTCGCAAGGATCCAAGACGTTTCTTCATCAGTCCCTTCATAACCCGCCCACCTTACCAGGTACAGGAGTTGGCAATTCCTGCGTCGGCGGTCGATTTTGGAGTCTAGGATTTCGGAGATTTCATATTCGGGTTCTCCGTTGACTTCGACTAGGGGAGGTGGGGGTTGGATTCGATTCGGGATGGTGTTTGGAGTTGCGGGCTCTAATTGGGAGACGTGGAAAACGGGATGGACAGCACGCATGGAGTCCGGGAGTTGGAGGGTGAAGGACAGGGGTCCGGCTTGGGCAATGATGGGATAGGGGCCGAGGTTCTTTTCCGAGAGTTTCTTGGAAGGGCGAGTGGAACGGAAATACTTCGCCTTGACGAACGCTTGGTCTCCGATCCAGAAGTCCGGTGCCGGAAGTCGTCGGGAATCCGCGGGTCCTTGGTAGCGTTGCTGGGCGCGAGCCATCTCCATGCGTAGGAATTCGTGGAGTTCCTGTAGGTCGACTGCATATTCACGGGCGCGGGATGAGGTCAGGTCCCTTTCGGGATAGACCGTGACATTAGGGTGATAGCCTTTATTAGCGAAGAACGGGGATACTCCTGTGGTAGCGCTAGGGGCATTATTGTAGGTGAATTCTGCGAGGGGTAGGAGTTCCAACCAATTGTCCTGTTGGTAGTTGCAGTAGATTTGGAGATACTGCTCAAGGGTCTGATTCGCCCGTTCTGTTTGCCCGTCGCCTTCGGGATGGTATCCCGAAGTGAAGTGAAGTCGGATGTCGAGGGCTTTCCCGAGGGAATGGAAGAAGTGGGAGACAAACTCGGAACCCCGGTTGGAGGTGATATGGGAGGGAACTCCATGCTTGGAAAACACGTGGAGCAGGAATAATCTCGCGAGGCTCGGAGAGTCGATAGTGTCATGAGTGGGAATGAATATGGATTGTTTGGAAAGGCGGTCGATGACTACGAGGATTGTGGTGTATCCACCAGAGGGCGGGAGTTGTTCAATGAAGTCCATGGAAATGGAGTTCCAGGGCTTTTCGGGGATTGGGAGTTGCTTGAGCATTACGTAGGGGTGGTGTCTCAGAGTTTTAGCATGGGCACAGGAAGTGCAGGAACTGACATAGTCCTTGACAAAGGTGCAGAGGCCCGGCCAGGTGTATTCCCGGCGGACAAGCTCTAATGTCCTGTTTTGCCCGAAATGTCCGGATAGGGGGTGGTCATGCTTGTACCGGAGAATGCGAAGATGGAGGTCCTTAGCTTCCGGGACAAAGATGCGATTGTCGAGGGTCAGGAAACCTTTGGGGTTGACAGCCCACCGGGAGTCCAATGAGTCCAGAAGATGGAAGGAAGCTATGGGGTCGGAGGACAGGGAATCTAGGATGTCCTTGTGAATGTCTTCGATGTCCAGTAGGGACAAGGCCCGGAGGACCGGGGCGAGTAGGATGGTGGCCCGTAGGGATGAGGCGAGCTGTTCTTGGGTGAACACCGGTCGGAGGTTATGGGGATTGATGTGAGCATAGTCCCTATCCCCCTCTTTGGGGTAGACGTCCCAGCGTCTAGTGAGGGAGTCGGGTTTAGCTCCCAAGCGTCCGGGGCGGAAGCAGATGACAAGGTTAAACTGGGATAAGAATTCCGACCAGTGGGCCTGCCGGCGGGTCAGGACTTTGGAGGTGGAAAAATATTCCAGATTCTTGTGGTCGGTAACGACGTCAACAGGGGTGCCGGAACCTTCGAGGTAATGACGCCAATGCCGGAAGGCCTCATGGATAGCGAGGAGCTCCTTATCATGAGTGTCGTAGTTGAGTTCTGGGGCTGTCAAGGTGCAGGAGTAGAATGCGACAGGACGGAATTCCTCGTCCGGACACCGGATCGAGAGGATTCCCGCAATAGCGTAGTCCGAAGTGTCAGTCTCGACCATGATAGGGTAGTCCGGAACTGCTCGGAGCCATCGAGTTTGCACGCGCGCACAAAGGCGGCAGCGTTGACAAACAAGATGCAAGGGGCTTTGCGAGGCGGCTTGTCGGGAGTGTCGGAGTGAGATAGGGGACCAGGGTCCGGAATCTCCAGAGGTGACGTCGGGGGCATTGGCAGGTCTTGAGCCGGTGTTCAGAAAGTGATACTGCCCAGTACCCAGTCAATCAACGGATTGTAGCGGGTGAGCCAGTTGTGTCCTAGAACAAGGGAACAAGAGGAATCCAACAGAGTAACATAATATGTATCGGAGGTGACAAAGCCGGAAGGGAAACAAACAGAAAGGTCAACAGCACGGGTAATCATAGAATTGGAAGTACCATCAAAGAGTTTCAAAGAAATAGGAGGGACAGAGTATGTCAGAAAATGATGCTTGTCAACGAAGGTAGTATCAATGAAACAGTCAGTAGAACCACAGTCTAACAAAGCGGGGAAGGCAGAAATTTCGGAAAATTCGGAAAGGGAAACAAGAGGCATAAGGGCCTTGGGATTATAAAGAGCGGACGCGTTGAGACGGGTCTCCGTAAGTGCACGGTGGGATTTAACGCAGCCTCCTTCCCGTGCGGAGTCCGGAAGGCTGTGCCCTAATTTTTTGCCTCAGGGACGGGGGCCTCCAGTTTGGCTTCCGGAGCAGAGGAGGTTGGCGCTGCGTGGGCCTTGGAAGCACGGGAAGTGGACTTCTGGCAGTCCTTAGCTACATGTCTGGCGGCTCTGCAGAACATGCACAGCTTGAGGTCAAAGCGGCGTTTACGTTCCTCGGAGGTGAGGCGTCCATCCTTCCCGAGTTTACTGGAAAGGTCGGATGCGGGTTTAGGGGTGGAGGACTTTGCCAACGAGGATGCGGAAGTGTTGGACGCAGTGGCGGGTTTCGGAGATGGGGTATTCGGAGTACTTTTGGAAGTGGAGGACTGGATTCCGGAGGGTCAGACTTGGCGAGCGACCTCGGATTTGCATTCCCAGTATCTTCCATCGATAGTCTGGGAGAGAGTCCGGAGCTCTCCTAGGGAACGTGGTTTTCCGATGCGGGATAGCTTGTCTTTGATGCGGTCTGGAAGTCCATTGTAGAAGTGGTGTTGGAGGGCTCCTTTGCCATAGCCCCAGACCTGGGAGGCTAGGCAATTGAATTCTACCACGTATTTGTTGATATGCTGGGAGTCTTTCATGGATAGGTGGTCGAGTTGGTGCTCGGCATCACCGATGGGGTCATGGGGGCCAAAGTTGGTCTGGAGCTCGAGGACAAATTCCCGATAGTTGTCCGTCCAGTCCAGACGAAAGTCCGGATTGTCCATCTGGAGGAGGTCGGGCTCAAACCATTCGAGGGCCATACCTTTTAGGTAAGACTGAGTGAAGGTGACTTTTGCACGGTCAGTCCGGAAAGTGCGGGGGCGATCCTGGAAGTTCAGCTTGCATTGGACCAAGAAGGCCTGCAGCTTGCGAGGGTCGGTCCCATCGAAGGTGTCGGGTTCCTGCACCTTCGTACACGGAGATGAGGAGTTTTCGGATTCGTGGTTGCGGCGCAATAACTCAGCAAGGCCGTGGACTGCGTTTGCAAGCACCATGATAGGGTTGGGTGGGATTGCATTATTGGTGTTGTCGTCGAAGGGGTTGTCGTCATTGGAGGGTTCGGGGTCGTCGCCGCCGCCGTTCCCGTCATCAGAGGGGTCCGGGGCACCCCCGGAAAGGTGACGACCTGTGGGAGTAGGGGTGGAGACGATTTGAGACAGAGGTCTGGCCTGAGAGGCGGAGTTTGATGAATGACGAGCGGAGAAGCTTCAAAATTGTTCGGCGACATTGGGGCCTCGACGCGAGGTCATCAGGGAGTGCAGGGCGTCTTCCCGGGCTGCCTCCGACTGAGCTGCATTGATGCTTTGCATACTGCATGTTTGGGAACGAGTCTGGATAGTTCTAGACATGCGGATAAGATATGATGTTAGTGAACTCGTAGAGGTTTGAGTTTGAATATACTATCAAGTCCGGGTTCTTTCCTGGAATTCCCGGATGTTCCGGAGTTGCGGAGGTGGCAGGGTTTGTGGGAATTCCTGAGAAGTGTCAGAGGGGTAAGGAACTGTGGCTTCAGCTTATGTGCTGCGCCCCTGTACGAGTTCGGTTCCTTAATTTAAGGGCGGAGGGTCGGAGGTTGGGAATGTCCGATGAAAGAGAATTGTCTAAGGTAAAGTCTGAGGGCTGGGATTCGGGATTTGGTCATAGGGGTTTGGAATCGGGCCGGGTTGGTTAGGGAATTTTCGGGATGTGACAAATATACTTTAACAGTGTAATATCTTCTGGACTCTTCACTATATACACCTGCCTTTACTCTGTAATATTTCCTTAGTTTGAATATTGACTAAATCCTGTTCTATTCTCTGAAGTCTCTGCTTCACTCTGAAACCTCTCTCAGTCCTTAAGTTGAACTTAGGATCATCTTCTGACCCTCTGCCTCAAAATTAAGGGACAGAACTTGTACAGGAGTGCAGCACATAAGCTGAAGCCAAAGTCCCTTGCCCCTCCAACCCCCCTCAGGGATTCCTGATCCCTTTGCCTTTCCCCGTGCTCTGGACTCTCTGGGAATTCCAGGATTGAACCTGGACTTGACAATGTTGGATCATCAATAGCCCTGCCACCTTCATCTTTGATGTAGCTTGCCATTGGGGCGTCAAACACGGCTTGACCACCAGGACCATCATTATGCCCAGTTGCATTTCAGCCAATTCTGGCATTAACCTGATTCTACTGTACTGATATGACAAGTTACTATAAGCATAGTACTAGGCACATAAAGCCACTATAAAACATACCTAACACCTGCAGTACAGCAGACACACAGGAACTGTTAAGCATCCCACACTCACAAAAGTCAACATGGGATCTTGCAAGCTTGTCTAGGTGCTGGTTTGTGAGTGACATCTGACCCAGGGCATTGTGATGGTTTGACTGCTGGTATGGTTCCTTAACAGCTTTGATGTGTTTCGATTCTTTGATGGATGAGCAGAGTGTCAAGTCTGGGTTCAATCCTGGAATTCCCAGATAGTCCGGAGTGTGTGGAAGGCAGAGTTTGGTGGGAATCCCTGAGGGGGGTCAGAGTTGTAAGGAACTTTGGCTTCAGCTTATGTGCTGTGCCCCTGTACGAGTTCTGTTCCTTGATTTCGGAGCAGAGGGTTGGAGATCAATCCTAAGGTCAACTTAAGGACTGAGGAGGTTCAGAGTGAAGTGGATCAGGAAAGAACGGGATTTAGTTGACATTTGAACTAAGGAAATATCAGAGAGTACACGCGGGTTTATATACTGAAGAGTCTGGAAGATATTAAAGTATGTCGGACAACTTGGAGTTTTGGGTTTCTGGAAGAAAATAAGGAATGAGTCAGAATGGCGTCAGAATGGGAGAATAATGACTGAAGGCAATGGCGCAATAATTGCAAAGCAAGGGGGAAGGGAATTATTGATAGGAACTGTAATTGTCAAAAAGTGTCAAAGGAAAGTGACATATGTCAAGAGATAACCGAGATAGGAATACAAAAGTCCGGGACGGGAATGCGGAAAGTCTGGGACTGTCACATCCCAAAACATCCCTAACCCATCCGGCCCAATTCCGAACCCCTATGACCAAATCCCGAATCCCGGGCCTTGGACTTTACCTTAGACAATTTCTCTTCCATCGGACTTTCCAAACCCTGTACTTCCTGTCCCAGACTTTCTGCATTCCCATCCCATACTTTCCATATTCCCATCCTGGACTTTTGTATTCCTATCTTGGCTATCTCTTGACATATGTCACTTTCCTTTGACACTTCTTGGAATTTACAGTTCCTATCAATAATTCCCTTCCCCCTTGCGTTGCAACTATTGCACCATTGCCTTCAGTCATTATTCTCCCATTCTGACACCATTCTGATTCATTCCTTTCTTTCTTCCGGAAACCCGAAACTCCAATTTGTCCGACATACTTTAACATCTTTATATCTTCTGGACTCTTCAGTATATAAACCCGTGTGTACACTCTGATATTTCCTTAGTTTGAATATCAACTAAATCCCATTCTTTCCTGATCCCCTCTGAACTTCCTCAGTCCTTAAGTTGATCTTAGGATTGATCTCTATCTCTGACCCTCCGCTCGGAAATCAAGGAACAAAACTCATACAGGGGCACAGCACATAAGCTGAAGCCGAAGTTCCTTACCACTCTGACCCCCCTCAGGAATTCCCGCCAAACCCCGCTTTCTCCGCACTCCATCTGGACAATCCGGGAATTTTGGGAACAAACCTGGACTTAACAGGGATGGGAAGTACAGGGTTCGGAATGTCCGATGAAAGAGAAATTGTCTAAGGTAAAGTCTAAGGCCCGGGATTTGGGATTTGATCATAGAGGTTCGGAATTGGGCTGGATGGGTTAGGGAAGTTTCGGGATGTGACACAGAGTCCATTTGGAGTGCCAAAGAGCTATGAGTTTAATATATGGAAAGTTGGCAAAGGAGCGAGAAGGTGGGGACAACATCACAAAAGGCCTCACAATGATGGTGGAAACAGTCTAGGGCTTCCTGAATGGCACTAAGAGTATCTTTAGTGAGAATGTCACACTGTACAAGGTAACAGAACTTGAGGAACACCTGAAATGTCCACACAATGGACTGGGGAACATGGCCTTCAATTGAAGAAATATAAACCTATCAATGATTAGAATAAGTGTTAACAGTCAAAGCAATAGCTGGAACTGATCTTACTTTCATTAAGGCCTTTGAATCATCACCTGTCCACTGTTTGAAATAACAACCTTGTGGAAAACATCAAAGACCTGAAAATGGAGCAACTGCTGCAATCCTTTCAAGCCAATCCTGATTAGATACTGTATCTGTAGAAAATCAGACCCAGAGTGAGACACACCTGTGGTCAATATCATCAAGGATGGTGTTGGCTTTGGAAGTGCTGTGCTTGTGCTTGAGGTAATTCTTGACCCAATCAATGAGATGGTCCTTGAAAGTACCTTTGATTATTTGATGCAGGAGGTCGGGGGAGAGCAATTCATGGATGTCTGCTCCCGGAAAGTCATTGGTGAATGGCTAGGATATTTGTCTTGTTAATCTGAGATAGTATCATCAAGTTACTGAATCTTACCACCAGCTGTCTCACAATCCCATATTCCTCCCATTGTCAACCAGGTGTAAAGGACTGGATTAATGTATCTGAATGTTCTTGACACCAGTGAAGTGCCTCTGCATTGAGATCATTCCTGAATGAAAGGCATCTGGAATATCACTTAGTATCCTGCATCATATACTTTAGATTACTGACTTTGGGCACCAACCACAAACAATACATGATAGGAGGACTTGTTCTTCGTAATCTGCAATGTAGGGACCCAAACCAAAGATGACATGTTGGTAATGGCCATCTCCAAAGCACATGACTTCAGGTTTTGACATTCCAGATTTGAGAGATTGAAGAATCATTGACAATGATGAGTGAAAGAGTTGGCGACAAAAATGGCAAAACTTGTTTGTGCTTGCATGTTCTTTTGTAGCTAAATATGAGTCAGTGGTGTTCTATCAAAGTCTGGGTTCAATCCTGGAACTCCCAGAGAGTCTGGAGTGCAGAGAATGGTGTGAGGGGTTGAGGATTCCTGAGGGGGGTCAGAGGGATAAGGGACTTTGGCTTCAGCTTATGTGCTGTGCCCCTGTACAAGTTCTGTCCCTTAATTTTGAGGCAGAGATTCAGAAGACAATCCTAAGCTCAACTTAAGGACTGAGAGGGGTTTCAGAGTGAAGTGAAGACTTTGGAGGATAAAGCAGGATTTAGTCAATATTGGAACTAAGGAAATATCAGAGAGTACAGATGGGTTTATATACTGAAGAGTCCAGAAGATATAAAACTATGAAGTATATCAGACAAGTTGGGGTTTTGGGTTTCTGGAGTATAGTAAGGGTGAATCGGAATGGTGTCACAATGATGGAATGATAACTAAGGACAATGGTACAATAATTGTGAAGTGGGGGGAAAGAAACTATCAATAGGAACTGTAAGTGTCAAGGGATGTCAAAGGAAAGGAACATATGTCAAGAGATAGCCAAGATAGGAGTCCAGGATGGGAAATACAGGATTCAGAATATCAGGTGATGGTGAAAATATAAGGTAAAGTCCAAAGTTCAGGGTTTGGGATTTGATTATAAGCAGTTGGAAATGTGTCATATGGGTAGGGGAAGTTTCAGGATGTGCAGAACTACCAATATTCTATCGAAGACTTAGTTTTTGGCATGGCCAAGAAGCCAAGAAGCACAAGAGCATTTCTATGTGCACACCACACCTTGTTATCAACATTTCAAATGGATAAGTAGAGTGGATAGAAGTCATTTTGTCCAGTTGCTACTGAGACAGTAGTTTTGTCACTACCAAGGATAATGGGGACAAATGTAGAACGTTGGAATGCCTACCCCCGCTCCACTGCCAGGTGAAACTGCTTGGAGTCTTGATATCCACTTGGAATCGATCTGGGAAGCACCTTTCTCTAAGTCAATCTTGAGATCGAATTCCCTGTAGGGCACGAGGGTGTCAGCCTTGCGCTTACTGAAGACATCAGGGAAATCATGATAGTCCGGAGGGATGGAGGATGGATCAACTTCTTCAGGAGTTTCAGAAGTGCTGGGGTCATGGGATACAGAACGGAGTTTGGAGTCCTGGGGACGGAGGTGGATGCTAAACTGCTCGGAGCCATTGAGTTTGCATGTGTGCACAAAGGTGGCAGCATTGACAAATGAGATGCAAGGAGCTTCACGAGGCGGCTTGTTGGGAATGTTGGAGTGAGATAGGGGAATGGGGTCCGGACTCTCCAGAGGTGATGTTGGGGTTGTTGGCAAGTCTTGAGCTGAAGCTCAGAAAGTAATACTGCCCAGTACCCAGTCAATTGATGGATTGTAGTGGGTGAGCCAGTTGTGTCCTAGAACAAGGGAACAAGATGAATCCAATGGAGTAACATAAAATGTATCAGGGGTGACAAAGCCAGAACAGAAACAAACAGAAAGGTCAACAGCACGGGTAATCATAGAATTGAAAGTACTGTCAAAAAGTTTCAATGGAATAGGAGGAACAGAATATGTCGGAAAATGATGCTTGTTAATGAAAGTAGTATCAATGAAACAATCACTAGAACCACAATCTAACAAAGCAGAGAAAGCGGAAATTTCGGAAAAGTCAGGGAAAGAAACAAGCGGCATAAGGGCCTTGGGATCATAAAAGCAGATGTGTTGAGACAGGTATCCATAGGTGCACGGTGGGATTCAACACAGCCTCCTTCCCATGCGGAGTCCAGAAGGCTGCGCCCTAATTTTTTGCCTCAGTGGTAGAGGCCTCTGGTTTGGCTTCCGGAGTGGGGGATTTTAGCTGTGCAGGAAGTGGACTTCTGGCAATCCTTAGCATCCTGCAGCTCCGCAGAACATGCACAGCTTGAGGTTGAAGCGACATTTGCATTCCTTGGAGGTGAGGCATCAATCCTTCCTGAGTTTGCTGGAGAGGCCCAACACGGGTTTCGGGGTAGGGGCAGAGAATTTTCCTGACGAGGATGCGGAGGGGTTGGACGAAGTTGCGGGTTTCAGAGATGAGGTGGCAGGAGTACTTTTGGATGTGGAGGACTGGTTTCTGGAGGGTCTGATTTGGCGAGCGACTTCAGACTTGTGTTCCCAATATCTCCTGTCAATAGTCTGGGAGAGAGTCCAGAGTTCTCCTAGGGTGTGCGGTTTTCCGATGTGGGAAAGCTTGTCCTTGATGCAATCCAGCAGTCCATTGTAGAAGTGATGTCGGAGGGCTCCCTTGCCATAACCCTGGACCTGGGAGGCTAGGCAATTGAATTCCACCATGTACTTGTTGATATTTTGAGAGTCTTTCATGGATAGGTGGTTGAGTTGGTGTTCCACATCACCGACAGGGTCATGGGGGCCAAAGTTGGTCTGGAGCTCGAGGATGAATTCTCAATAGTCATCCATTCAGTCCGGACAAAAGTCTGGATCATCCATCTGGAGGAGGTCAGACTCAAACCATTCAAGGGCCATACCTCTTAGGTAGGACTGGGTGAAGGTGACTTTTGCGTGGTCAGTCCAGAATGCACAGGGATGGTCCTGGAAGTTCAGCTCACATTGGACCAGGAAGGCCCACAGCTTGCAAGGGTCAGTCCCATTGAAGGTGTCAGGTTCCTGCACCTTTGTGCATGGAGATGAGGAGTTTTCAGATTCACAGTTGTGGTGTGATAACTCAGCAAGGCCACAAACTGTGTTGGCAAGTGCCATGATGGGGTTAGGTGGGATTGCATTATCTGGGTTGTTGTCAATCTGTCCAGTCCTGATCAACCATCTGGAGAAGGTCAGGCTTGAACCACTCGAGAGCCATGCCTTTTAGGTAGGACTGGGTGAAGGTGACCTTCACACAGTCAGTCCAGAATGCATGGGGACGGTCCTGGAAGTTCAGCTTGCATTGGACCAGGAAGGCCTGCAGCTTGCAAGGGTCAGTCCTGTTGAAGGTGTTGGGTTCCCGAACCTTCGTGCATGGAAATGAGAAGTTTGCGGATTCATGGTTGTGGTGCAATAACTCAGTGAGGTCGTGAACTGCGTTTGCAAGCGCCATGATGGGGTTAGGCAGGATTGCATTATCTGGGCTGTTGTCAAAGGGGTTGGGGTCATTGTTGCCACCATTCCCATCATCAGAGGGGTCCGGGGCACCCCCAGAGGGGTAACAACCTGTGGGAGTAGGGGTGGAGATGCTTTGAGATGGGGGTCTTGCCTGAGATGTGGAGGTTGATGTATGACAAGCGGGGAAGCTATGGAATTGTTTGGCAATGTTGGGGCCTCGACACGAGGTCATCAGGGAGTGCAGGGCGTCTTCTTGGGCTGCCTCTGACTGAGCTGTGTTGATGCTTTACATACTGCCTGTTTGAGCATGAGTCTGAATAGTTCTAGACATGTGGTAAAGAGGTGATGTTAGCAAACTCATAGAGGTTTGAGTTCGAATATACTGTCAAGTCTGGGTTCAATTCCAGAATTCCCAGATAAGTCTGGAGCACACGGAATAGTGGAGTCAGTTAGGAATCCCTGAGGGGGGTCGGAGGGGCAAGAAACTTCAGCTTCAGCTTATGTGCTGTGCCCCTGTATGAGTTTTGTTCCTTAATTTCAGGGCAGAGGGTCAGAAGACAATCCTAAGGACAACTTAAGGACTGAAGTGGTGTTCAGAGTGAAGTGGAAACTTCACAGGAGAGAACAGGATTTAGTTGATATTCAAACTAACAAAATATTGGAGGGTACAGGCAGGTTTCATCAAATCTGGGTTCTTTGCCGGAATTCCAGGAACGTCCGGAGGTGCAGAGGAGGCGGGGTTTTGCAGGAATTCCTGAAAGGGGTTGGAGGGGTAAGGAACTGCGGCTTCAGCTTATGTGCTGCACCCCTGTATGAGTTCGGTTCCTTAATTTAAGAGCGGAGGGTCGGAGGCTGGTCCTAAGGTCAACTTAAGGACTTAGAGAATTGGAAGGGAGAGGATCAGGAAGGAACAGGATTTAGTTGATATTTGAACTAAGGAAATATCAGAGAGTACA
>MU127450.1:281246-301125 GCA_014904945.1 Gyrodon lividus
GAGGAAAGGAAGGAATGAATCGGAATGGCGTCAGAATGGTAGAATGATGACTGAAGGCAATGGCGCAATAATTGCAAAGCAAGGGGGGGAAGGGAATTATTGATAGGAACTGTCAATGTCAAGAAGTGTCAAAGGAGAGTGACATATGTCAAGCGATAACCGAGCTAGGGATACGAAAGTCCGGGACAGGAATACGGAAGTCCGGGACGGGAATGCGGGAAGTCCGGGACGGGAAGTATGGGGTTCGGAATGTCCAATGAAAGAGAAATTGTCTAAGGTAAAGTATGAGGGCCAGGGTTTGGGATTTGGTCATAGGGGTTCGGAATCGGGCCGGATTGGTTAGGGAAGTTTCGGGATGTGACAGGTTTATATACTGAAGAGTCTGGAACATATAAAGCTGTTAAAGTATGTCAGACAGATTGGGGTTTTGGGAACACAGTAGGGGATGAATCGGAATGGTGTCAGAGTGATGGAATAATAACTGAGGGCAATGGTGCAATAATTGTGAAGCAGGGGGGAAAAAATTATTGATAGGAACTGCAGATGTCAAGAAATGTTAAAGGAAAGAAACATATGTCAAGAGATAGCCGAGATAGGAATACAAAAGTCTGGGATGGGAATGTGAAAGTCCGGGACGGGAAATATGGGGTTTGGAATATCCGATGAAGGAGAAATCTTCTAAGGTAAAGTCTAAGGCTCAGGATTCAGGATTTGATCATAGGGGGCTGGAATTGGGCCAGATGGGTTAGGAAAGTTTTGGGATGTGACAGGGAGGAGGAAAGAAATGGGAGAAAAAGAAGGAGAAAGCTAATGTGACAGAGGATGCTCTGGAAGCTACCCCTAAAACTCTGGAGATTGCAAACATAGTTACCAAAGGTGTATCCAAATCTTTAATGGCACATGTTCTTGCCTACCCGTCGTCCAAACCCAAGGCCAGTGGGAGAAACACTATTGTCATTGATTCTGGAGCTACGTCCCACATGGTCCCACACCAATCCTGGTTCTGGACCTACTCCCCACTGGTTCCACCTCGCCCTGTTGCTTTCAGAGACAACACCACCACCTCTGCCATCGGAATCAGAACCATTGCACAGTTCTCCACCATCTCCGGAAAGAAGTATGAAATTGTCCTAACCAATGTCCTACTCATTCTGGACTTCCAGATTTCCTTAATCTCCGTAAACCACCTCTCTACTGCCAGACTCTCCACTGTCTTCCCAGCCAGATCCAGCACATGCTACATCCAAAAGGGAAGAACTCCAGTTCTCATCGGAACTCATCGACAGGGACTATATCATACAAACACCATTCTGGAATGCCCAAAGGAAGCGGCACATGCTGCAGTGGACATAAACTTTCTCCATCAATGCATGGGACATATCTCCATAGCACAGATTGAACACATGGTCAAGCAGGGACAGCTCTAGGGGATCAACGTCCTCACCAGAACTCCATCCTTCTGTGAGGCCTGCATCCTTGGAAAGATGAAAAAGCTCCCTTTTGAACTTCTAGAGGAACCCCATGCAACCTGAGCACTCTAAATAGTCCACACAGATGTCGGAGGTCTGATAACTCCTCAATCCCAGGAAGGGTATAAGTACTGGATCATCATTGTAGACAACTTCTGCCACTTTCCCTGGATATACTTCATGAAACACAAAAAGGAAGCACTCCAGATCTACATCCACTGGAAAGGTGATGTCCAAATGCTCTTCTGCACAGAGGTCAGACAGGAAAAATTCTCCAATGCCTATGTGGATTTCATCCGGAGTGACAGAGGAGGGGAATACATCAATGACACCTTCCGAGAGCAACTCCAAAAAAATGGAACCCTACCCAAGACCTCTGCTCCATACACTCCGGAACAAAACAGGTTAGCGGAGCAGATGAACCAGACACTAACCCTCCTTGCAAATGCCATGCTGGAGGAGTCCTTCTGGGCAGACGCCATGGCCACAGCCACCTACATCACTGCACTCAGTCCGACATCTGCACTCCATGGAGAAAACTCCTATCAAATGCTATTCCGCTGACATGTTGATCCTACCATTTTCCACCCCTTCAGTTGCCCCACCTATGCTCACATACCAAAGGAACAACATGGGGGAAAATTCCGTTCACACAGACAAAAGTGCATCATGATCAGTTACACCTATGGCCAACAAGCCTACAAACTCCTGGACGTGGAACATTGAACAATCATCTCCAGCCGGCATGTCACCTTTGATGAGACTGGAATCATCCCTGCATGCGACCTTGCCCCATGGAATGTCCCCACTGTTGAGGGACAGTGGGAGGGACTACTTCCAAGGCAACATGAAGCAGAAGAGGAGAACCCAAAACCTGAAACTCCGGACTTGTGCAGAACAGTGGGAGCCAACAACGCACCTCTGGGTGCCCCGGAAGAACAATGACCACAAAGTCCCACTGTTGATGACCTTACACACCACTTTCAGCAACTCAACATGAATCTGCCACCTGCCCCAGCTCTGGCTCCTGCTCCTGTTCCTATCTGCCCCCAATCTCCATCTCTGGAGAGAGCTGTGCCAGCCCAGATTATTGCCAGAGTCTGGAGAAGCAATCAGGAATGCCAACAAGCTGACCAGAATAGAGACTACCAACAGACTGTAAATGAAGATGCCACATGCAGGGCTCAATGCCATGGTGGGCAACAACCAGATCCCAAAATGGAAACCCCAGAAACTCCGGAGCCCCCAGAGGAAGCTCCAGAATTTCCAGGAGTGTTCACAGCATCCATGGAATCCCTGCAGGATTTCATCTTCCTTACAAAACCTCTCATTTGTAGACAACACTGGAAATTTGTTTGAGGTATGGGACTACAAATCCGCTCAAGTGGGAGTGACAAAATACAGTGAACTCCGGAACTGGAACAACAAACTCTGCATTTTCGGAATGTCAGAATGCCTACCCCGCTCCACTGCCAGGCAAAACCACTTGGGGTCTTTGTATCTACTCGGAATTGATCCGGAATTTGTGCAGACATGTGGACCCTTATTTTATTCCATCATCCTTTGCTTGTCATCATTCCCAAGCCTCTGGGGATGGTCCGTCACTTCCTTACATTGCTTAATCCCAAATTCCTCTTGTTCCTGTTCCTATTTCCTGATTATCATTAGTGAGCGCTTCTCCACCCACTCTGTTATATATATATATATATACTTAGTTTTCACTTTGGATTCCTCAGTCATTCTTTGCCCCTCTTTGGCAGTGGCTGAGGTGAGCTTACTTATACCTATTTGCTACTCCTAGCTAATCCCTAGTAGTCTGGGCAATCACTGCCCTCTTATAGTTTTTGTCAATCTTCACCTTGACCTGATATCCTGAATCCTGTATTTCCCATCCTGGACTTTTGCATTCCCATCCTGGACTTCTGTAATCCTATCTCAGCTATCTCTTGACATATGTTCCTTTCCTTTGACATCCCTTGACACTTACAGTTCCTATTGATAGTTCCTTTCCCCCTGCTTCACAATTATTGTGCCATTGTCCTTAGTTGTCATTCCACCATTCTGATGTCATTCCAATTCATCCCCTTACTACTCTAGAAACCTGAAACCCTGACTCATCTGATATATTAACAGTTTTATATCTTCTGGACTCTTTAGTATATAAATCTGTCTGAGTGCTTGTTTGGGTTGCCATGGCCATTCTTGTCTCCAAACAACTCCCTTTCAAGTAGAAAACATGATTAGAACTTAATTGTAATATCAACTAGGAAACGGGGTTACTTATTCCACCATTTTAACAACTCGTCCCTCCATTCTGTGTCCAGGGGATCTCTAAGGAAGGAAACTATACTCCTGTAAAGCTCACAATAGCTGAGCTTTCCGTCGAGTTCATTCCATTGGCTTTTAGAAGAG
The DNA here is from genome assembly GCA_014904945.1 of Gyrodon lividus. Lineage (NCBI taxonomy): Eukaryota > Fungi > Basidiomycota > Agaricomycetes > Boletales > Gyrodontaceae > Gyrodon > Gyrodon lividus. The sequence continues at coordinate 285,128 of MU127450.1, forward strand.
ACACCAAATCATCCCTTGAAAAGACTGTGAGAAATGATGTGCAGAAAAGAGTAAAGAGGTCACTTACTTGCATGCAGATGTATGCAATGTGTTCTGCTTTGACAATACTCATATTGTGCAAGATAGCATTGCATGAATGTGTAGTGTGTGAATCACTGCTGAGAGCACTTGACAGCCAACAAAATGTGCCAGCCGACCTAATGTTTTGAACATGAGAAGTACAATAAACCCGCCAATGAAACACTTACCCATACAAGGAAGTAGCTCTTGAAAAGACCATCCAGCATGTTGTCTGCATCATAATCATCCCCTGGCATTGATCTGCTCCAAAAAAGTGTAGGATAATCCCCGGCTCCCATGGGGATTGTGCCTGAAGCAAGGTCTTCAATTGCCCTAAAAATTATTAGAGAGGACATGTTCTACAATGATAAGTAGAAGTGAAGGTAGGAGTTCAGATGTACTGCATAGGATCCTCATCAAATCTTTGCAATGCATCCACAGGACAAAGCCACCGAGTGAGTATGGGGTGATTCAACCCCATTTCAGCTCTTCCATTGCAGCTAACAATTGGGGGGCCCAGCACAGCCTTGAATGTGTTCAGGGCAGCATATTGAGATATATGTGGCTTGAGGCGAGCAGCATCACTTGAACGAGTTGCCCCAATCATTGCATTCATCTACAAACCAAAATAGGTGAGTATATGCACATATAAACAGTGAAAAATGCACCTTCGAACAAATATCCCTGAGCTCTGCACTTTTTGCTGGCTCATCAATGGTTGACTTAAGGCTGAGTACTATCTGCAGAATCTTGTAGTAGGTTCAGGTTGCAAGTTCCCTTGCTTTCAGGGATCTGATGAATAATTAGCTGTGAAAATACTATATATTAAAATACATGTACATTGGCACAAGACTTTCCTCATGTATTTTTTTCACTGTGTCGTCTTCATCCAACTCACCATGCTTGCTGGCTTTGTCTTGTTGGATAAGCTGAACAGTCTTGATTACCTTCTCGATGTCACACCACAAATCTGTACACTGTGCAATGGCATGCGCAGCCACAAGATAAATTTCATGTGGGTTGGTTGTCTTTGAGCTCACTGCAGAATCATCTGAGTTGTGATCTCGCTTTGATCTGCAGGATTCCCAGTTACAATAACATTATTAAATGAGTGAAATTGAAATACCTGATAGTCTTTTTGATTTGCTTCTGTCTATTCCTGGTTGGGTTGATCTCAACATCGGAATCATTGATGAGAGAACTGGAATCATCGGTATCAACATGAGGCATGATGGTGATTGTATGGAGCAAAGAGAACAAGATCAGCGGCTTGTGATTAGTTGCTTATCATGGGAATACTCACTTATTCTGGTGTCCTGTTGTTCATGCTGCTTCACCCATTACTGAACGTTCAGGCAACCCACACTCACAGTACTCAATTCTACAGACATGCAGGCGAGATGTCCAGGTTAGGAGGTGAGTATCACTATATTCTCTTTCAATTTCCTTTCTAATCAGTGAACAGTACTAGGTAATACTGTATATTTCGAGTACTGAGCTTCTGTATCACAGTGTCACATCCCGAAACTTCCCTAACCAAGCCGGCCCGATTCTAAACCCCGGCCCTTATACTTTACCTTAGACAATTTCTCTTTCATCGGACATTCCGAACCCTGTACTTCCCGTCCTGGACTTCCCGCATTCCCGTCCCGGACTTTTGTATCCCTATCTCGGTTATTGCTTGACATATGTCACTCTCCTTTGACACTTCTTGACATTGACAGTTCCTATCAATAATTCCCTTCCCCCCCTTGCTTTGCAATTATTGCGCCATTGCCTTCAGTCATCATTCTACCATTCTGACGCCATTCCGATTCATTCCTTCCTTTCCTCTGGAAACCCGAAACTCTGATTTGCCCGATAGTACTTTAACATCTTTATATCTTCCGGACTCTTCAGTATATAAACCCGCATGTACTCTCTGATATTTCCTTAGTTCAAATATCAACTAAATCCTGTTCCTTCCTGATCCTCTCCCTTCCAATTCTCTAAGTCCTTAAGTTGACCTTAGGACCAGCCTCCGACCCTCCGCTCTTAAATTAAGGAACCGAACTCATACAGGGGTGCAGCACATAAGCTGAAGCCGCAGTTCCTTACCCCTCCAACCCCTTTCAGGAATTCCTGCAAAACCCCGCCTCCTCTGCACCTCCGGACATTCCGGGAATTCCGGCAAAGAACCCGGATTTGACAGCTAGAGACAGAATAAAACCTGTTGTGACTGAAAATGTGTGCTGAAATGACTCACCTACATCTCGCACAACACCATTTTATCCTCATGAATAATGACCATTCATGTTTTGGCTGTCAGAAGTCTTTTGAGACTCAGAAGAGACTTTGTGCTCATGAGGTTAGGTGTGATGCTAACAAGCGGATCAAACTAGGTGTTATCAAGATCCAGGAACATCTTGCCAAGGTTTGGACTGGAGCAACAGAGAAATGTACTGCCAACCATTGTCCATCTCTGATAAAAGGCAAGCAGAACACCCACCAGCCCCCTCCTCCTCCCGAACCTTTGCCAACATTTAGCGGCAATATGTTCCATCACAATGATGTTTTGGTGCATATATATATTAATTTTTGACCTATCTACATTATTTAACCTCTCCAGGTGGTAAACAAAGCAGAATCTTCAGGTTCTGCTCTTGAACCCAATCTGCCAACCTCACCAGTGCCCCTGAGCCCCAAGCAGCCTGCTGCTATTTCTGCATGTTTGGGACGACAGATCCATCTTCCAGCTCAATACACAGACTACCTACCAACTGGAAATGGGCTTTGGCATGTTACGATTTTAATTTTAATATTTCTTACTTCTATGATCATGTGATTAGTCACATGACCTTTTCGCGACTGCTTTTACTTTCATCATGTGACCTCTTTTACTATGACATCACTATAACATCATGCCTCACAACTTATGTATATATGTTCTAGTTCTTTCTATATGACATCACTTTCTTCTCTAACATTCTATGACATTCTATGATACTCCACTATGACATCATATGATGACTGATAGCTGACTCAGACACTTTAGGGTAGACATTTAGTTAGCAGTATATAAGATGCAATATAGCGACCAAGGAACTCCAGTTTAGTTCACTTGGGTCTTCTCCTACAGACTACGAGTTCGGGCTCCTCTCACTCTCAAAGTCATCACTGCCTTGCAGACTGCTGATATCATTGTTCTCATTGTCGTTTCTCTTGTTTGAGTGGTGTTGTTCCTAGGACGTCGCTTTGTGAATTGTCTGTGGTGCTTCACGGCATGTCCCTTCCCCTCCCTCCCTCAGCTCTCACCATCAATCACCCTCTGCGAGTCTGAATCCTGGCCCTTCTCACCAGGAGCCACCCTCATTGGTTGAGTATAGGACTCAACCTACAGACATGGGTCTATTCCGAGTCTATCCAAATTGGCCCATGCTGATTCCAAAAGTCAAAGGTAGTATCCATTCCATAGTTGATGCACCTACCTTAGAAGACTCCAAGGAATTGGAGTCATCTCAAGAATCTCAGTGCAAGACAGACACACTCCAAGGGCTCCTGCGCTCTGGTATCATGCCAGACAATCTCTTCTCTGCCTTCAGCAGCCCTACTGCCAGGTTATTGATGTGCTGGCAGTATTCTGGATCAAATTTGAAGTCAGCTGCTGAGCTTAATCACTTGGGGTCCTTTATTCAGGACCCTCAATTCGAGCCAGCACTAGAAGATTCTTTTAATCATGATCATGAGCAGAAACTCATTGAGAAGTATCTCTGTGCTGAATCAAACATATTCAGTGCCGATCATGGGTGGAAGACCTCGTCTGTCCCAGTGCCATTGCCTCATGAACAGACAAAATTTTGGTCCAGCGAACGTGATCCCTCCATATCTGTCTTGATGGTTGATGGTGTCCATCACTGTGATATCACCAACATCATTATTTCTATGTTTCAAGATGCTCCATTTGAAGAATATTGGAAACCAGATCCTGGGGTTTTGGATCCCATCAGAGTCTTCGGTGAAGCATACACATCCCCTCAGTACCTTGACGCTTATCAACAGGTCAATTTCCTCCCTCACAAGGATGGTGATGACCTCGAGCGTGTAGTTGTGCCACTTATGCTGTGGTCCAATGCAACACACCTCACAAACTTTGGTGATGCATCCCTCTGGCCATTATACATGTTCTTTGAGAATGAATCAAAATATACGCACGGGAAGCCAACTGCAGCTGCCTGCCATCATGTGGCAGATATACCCACTGTATGTCATCCCTGATTTTTATTTTTGAATTACACTAACCAGTGTTGAAAATCCAGTTACCTGATAATTTTCAAGACGAATATAGTTGGTACTATAACAAAGGTCCCTCAGGTGACATCTACACTCACTGCAAGTGTGAGTTGATGCAGGCAGTATGGAGAGTTCTCCTTGATGAGAAGTTTGTGTGAGCATACAAATATGGCCTTGTGATCCACTGCAGTGATGTGATCATCCACCATATATTTCCTCTTTTTTACTTATTCTGCAGACTATCCTGAAAAGTAAGTAGAATCTAGTTCATCATTTAGAAGCTAACTGTCACATCCTGAAACTTCCCTAACCCATCCGGCCCAATTCCGACCCCCTATTATCAAATCCCAAATCCCGAGCCTCGGACTTTACCTTAGATGATTTCTCCTTCATCGGACATTCTGAACCCTGTACTTCCCATCCCGGACTTTTGTATTCCTATCTCGGCTATCTCTTGACATATGTCACTTTCCTTTGACACTTCTTGACATCTACAGTTCCTATCAATAATTCCCTTTCCCCTTACCTTGCAATTATCACGCCATTGCCTTCAGTCATTATTCTCCCATTCTGACGCCATTCCGATTCATTCCTTACTTTCTTCTGGAAACCCAAAACTCCGATTCATCCAACATACTTTGAACATCCATCTTTATATCTTCTGGACTCTTCAGTATATAACTTTGCTTGTACTCTCTGATATTTCCTTAGTTCAAATATCAACTAAATCCCGTTCTTTCCTGATCCACTTCACTCTGAACCTCCACAGTCCTTAAGTTGACCTTAGGATTGATCTCCGACCCTCCGCTCCAAAATCAAGGAACAGAACTCATACAGGGGCACAGCACATAAGCTGAAGCCAAATTTCCTTACACCTCCGACCCCCCTCAGGGATTCCTGCCAAACTCCGCCCTTCCGTGCACTCTGGACTATCTGGGAATTCTGGGATTGAACCTGGACTTGACACTAACTGTTGTCCTTGCTAGAATCCTGCTTGTGTGTATCAAGTTTCTTGGCCAGTGTCCCTGTCCCCGTTTCTTAGTCAAGAAAGTCAACATATCAGAAATGGGCACCCTGTTGGACATGACAACACAAGAACATGCCCCCCACATTGATGACAATGAACACAAGCAAAAGGTTCTCAAGGCACACAAGCAAATTTTCAAACACGGTGCAAGCATCAATGGAATATGCATCAAGGAGATTTTGGCAAGTAAGTCTCTTGTACCAACAATTGTAAGTCCTGTCATACCAGTGCTCAGATGGCTCGACCTCGCTCATTTATTTACCAGAATGCTTTCTCTGAACGCATTCAAGCTGAAGATGAAGTGTTCAATTTTTTCTGTTTATTTGTTGTTGATCTTTTGCATGAATTTGAACTTGGAGTATGGAAGGCAGTTTTCATACACCTCATGTGCATCCTTCATGCTGTGGGAGGCACGGCTGTGCAGCAACTGAACTTCAGGTGAGTGGTCAAACATCTCATACTCTCATACTTATTAATTTTATTGCAGGTATAGAAGAATCCTACATTTGGCCGAGGAACAATATGGTGGTTTCACAAGAATGCATCAGCCATGAAACGTCTTGCTGCACAGGACTTTGAAGATCTCCTTCAGGTACATGAAATTTCTATTTGTACCACGCTGCTAACAGAAATACTTAGTGTGCACTCCCTGTTTTCAAGGGCCTTTTGCCAGCCTATCATAATAACATCATCCTCAACCTTCTTTTTGATCTTGCAACATGGCATGCTTTGGCAAAACTTTGTCTCCACACTGACCACTCCCTCGGCTTCCTTGACGCAGCCACTATTTACCTCAGCAAGTCAGTGTGCAAGTTTCAACGTATGACATGCCAGTACTACCACACAACAGAGCTCCCTCAGGAACATGCAGCCCATGGCCGACGCATGGCAGCACTGGCTGCCCAACAAGGGCATTCAATCTCCATGTCCCAATCCAAACCAAAATGTAAGACATTGAATTTGTTGACTTACAAATATCACGCGCTTGGAGACTATCCAAACACAATAAGGCAGTATGGAACAACAGACAACTACACAACACAGGGAGTAAGTAATATGTTATATCTAATTGGCTGACTACACTCTAGGGGGAACTCAAACACCATCGCTCAAAACGGCGGTTCCCATGTTCTGGAAAGAAGAAGGGAACCATGGTCAAAAGCATTGCTAACCAAGAGGCAATTGAATGATTCATCAAAAATGTCAACGATGCTCAGAAAAAGTTAAATGAGCAAAATGACCCATAGCCACATCAACCCCATACTTCCCCATTTGAGCATTATCACATTGCCAAGTCTTCCCACAACAGCAAGGACCTCACTGCATGGTTGGGAGAATGAAGAGGGGACCCTGCATTCAAGGTATGTCAAAAATTCCTGTACAATAGCCTACTAATGAGATTTACTTAGGACTTTCTCCTTCATCTCCACAACCACTTACTTGCTTGTTGTCATGGAATGGTATACGAGGGTGATGAATACAACTTCTCAAATGAAGACTGGTGATGCATCAATATTCAAAATGACCAAATGTTTTTTCACAGCATGCTACGAGTCAACTATACAACATACAACTTACAATGTGAACAAGATACAATTAATCCCCTCACCTGAGCCAACATCATGGTGCTGTTGCATGTAGATGAGCACAGCCACCCATACTGGTATGCTCATGTTATACACGTATTCCATGTGATGGTGCAACAGCATGGTGACTTGCATTCACCATTTTCACCCCCTGTCCGCATGAACATCCTTTTTGTGCACTGGTTCCAACAAGACGTGAATTACCCTTCTGATTGGGGATGACAAAAACTATAAGAGGGCAGTGATTGCCTGGACTCAGCCACTGCCAAAGAGGGGCAAAGAACGACTGAGGAATCCAAAGTGAAAACTAAGTATATATATATAACAGAGTGGGCGGAGAAGTGCTCGCTAATGATAATCAGGGAATAGGAACAGGAACAAGAGGAATTTGGGATTAAGCAATGTAAGGAAGTGACAGAACATCCCCGGAGGCTCGGGAATGATGACAAGCAAAGGATGATGGAATACAATAAGGGTCCACACGTCTGCACAAATTCTGGATTGATATATATATGAGTGGATACCAAGACTCCGAGCGGTTTTGCCTGGTAGCGGAGTGGGGGTAGGCATTCTGACATTCCGGAAATGTGGAGTTTGTTGTTCTGGTTCCAGAGTTCACTGTATTTTGTCAGGGGAAAGAAGCACCTCCATTGACTCCAGTTCTTTGATCAAGAGAACACCTCAGATGCTTTCAGATTCCTTGACCCAGATTTAGTTGTGTGTGGGGTGCATCTTATTCCTGCATTTGCATACTGTCACACCGAAGACCTACTCGGACCGTCTAGTGTTGCCGTGGCTCCCAGTTTTAGCCGGTTTAAGTCATAGCCACATTGCTGACTAACCATAACCAAAATGAGTCAAGTACTGGTGAATCAGCAGTTCAACTAAACATGACTAAACTACAACAACCAGTTAAAAGTCGGTTAACAGAGTACATGTGTTCCATTAATACTAGAGTAAGGATCTAGCATACTGTGATGTACAAAGGAATGTGATTTGATGTAGTTTAGAGTGAATTCTCTGAATGAGGCTCACAGTGGGATGAACAGAAAGAGCAAATGAAAGTTACAAAACTAGCAGGCTTGCTCACAAGTAGAGTTGCAGTAGACTGTATCCTACACAATGCATAGCACAAACTGTGTCATATGGGATGCAATGTATGATACAGCCTGCAGGACAAAAAGTAAAGACAAGAGACTAGTGTACAAGACCTGTATGAGATAGTGTTCTGCATGATACTAATAAATCTCAATGTGACCCAGTAACAACTCCCCCTCCTCAGCCGCAATTGACTTTAGCGCTTTGTTGGTGCCATTGCCATGTCCTTGTATCATGGCAGCCAGGATCTGGCTTGTGTCCTCGTCACACAACATTTCTTGCTGAGGTGTCATCCACAATTTGAGACTTGGCTGTTCCCTCTTGAAAGAAGACTTGAGGATCTAGAAGGCTTCCATCAAGATGGGGTTGATCTGGTTGCATTGATTTGTGTCCATCAAGCCGCTAGAAGAGAACGCTCATTTGCATGGGACTGAAGAGGGCTGAATCAGGAGGTAGTCCAGGGCCATTCAAAATATTGTAGGATAGTGTTCTCATTTTAACTCCCAAAATGCGAAGGTATTGGCATTGGGATGTGTGAGATTGGAGGTATAGTACACGTTATATTCTTGATCAATTGATTGGACGACCCATTCTTCTGCCCTAATCGTCATGTTGGCAAGCCCATACTTCTCACCCAGTGTCATAAAAGCACAGGGTTGTCCAGAGTGGGCAGGCAGTGACACAACAGATTGAGTGGAATATTTCTTGTGGTATTCTTCCAGCTACATCCAATTCAGTTTTTGAATGGGGCTGTTTGATCTGTGATGGTCGACTCACCTTCTGATGGATGTCTGTCTTCATAGTCGCGATTGCGTCTGCTTCCCAATACTACTCCACCCACAATAGTCAAATACATGGGTCAACAACTTTTGAAGGATGGGAGTTAGATATATTGTATTGTAATAAGATGACTTACACATTGTGAAGAGGTAAGCTTTTCTATGCCTGAGACAATCACAGTAATGATTTGCCAACTCAAGACCAGGAGAAATGAACAATGCGAGTTGGGATGATCGCATGCCAAAGATAGGCTTGTCCACTGAGCCAAGAACGTTTCATATGACAGGAAGGCTCCACTGAGTAACAGTACACTCTCCCACATATGCTCCATTGAGCATGGGAAGGGACCTTTGAGGAGGCAGAGTTAGATATTATATTGGCTGGAAAGGTGGAGCGAACTAGTTACTCATACCTCTAAAACTACTTCCATGTCCTGTAAAACCTCCCAGCCCAGAGGTAGCATCTTGTGGTCTGCAATATTGGTGTTGCAGGGAGCATCCAGGAAGTAACTGACAACCTGTTAACATAGATGACATCAGAGATGTTCAGGAGTCCAAGAAGTCGTAGATACTTACTTGTCGAAGAGCGTGCAAGCAGTTTATCATATAGTATGTTGAGTCCCAACGTGTCTTGACATTGCAAAGCAATTGGACTTCAGGTAGCCTGATGGTGCCTCCTTTATCATTGGTGAACCACTCTTGCTCCTTTCCTGAGATGAGCATTTGCCTGAAGTTTGAATGGTGCAGACTAGATGAACAAATAGTGTGAATGATGTCTCTCCCTTGACCAGTTGGATTGTCGCAAACTGTCTCGGTGTATGAATCTCTGTAAATTACCACCCCTGCTGAATTCTTCCATGTCCATGGACATTGGCTGAAGTCAGCATGCATGTACTTGTCAAGTGTGCGCTGAACACAAATGTTGTAGATGTGAGGCAAACAGCAAATGCAGCGATCAACAGGGTCAAAAAAGAACTCCCGCTCTTCAAGTAGAATCCTGGAGAGCTCAGCCATAGCAGCATCATTATTAGCAGCGTTATCCAGTGTAAAGTGACCAATCTGAGAATGACGGTGAGACTAGTCAGGAATAAGTGTCAACAATGAAGTAGCACATACCTTGTCGAGACAAATTCCAGCCTGGTCAATTAGATGTAACAAGGCTCTGGCGATCATGACTCCCATATGACTTCCTGGCATGTAGTGGAATGTGACAAGAGCAGACTTGAAACTGAGCTTACACATTCCAGTCTCCGTGTCTTGCCCAATCCAGTGGGCTGTGACAGTAAGGTATGGATCGAGACTCTCGCTCAACCAGATATCAGCGGTGAATGAGATTTCTCCCATCGCCATCTATTGATACTACACATGAATGATGGCAATGCAATCAAAACATGAAAACATACTGAAAGTTCAGCTTGCAGGGCAGCGAACATCATTTCGAAGTTGTCAAGGATAAGCTCATGCGTTTTTGTGTGATGCAGGATCTCAGAGCCTGTAACATTCTGAGGGCAGCAGTAAAGAATGAGTTGGCAAAAATCCGGGTGTTCAATCTTGTTAATCGCCCAAAATAGATCATTGTAGGTTAGATGTGCAAAACTGAGAATGAATGGGAGTGCGAACCAGGTCATTTGAAACAAAGTAACAGACAATATAGTCCTCAAGTCCATCGACTGAGAATGGGGGGAGATCAGTACCAAGCCCTTGTTTTTGTGATGGAACAACACCCATGGGTAGGCAACCAGATGGATCCAGAGGAGGAGGAGGAGGGGGTAAGTCGTCCAGCTTGACCCTAGGCTGGGTGAAAACATGCTTGAGGGACTTAAACATGTAGCCAGATATAAACACAGTCTTCATAGACTTGGCCTTGATAGCCCATCCATGCTTCTCAGCTTGTTCCAGGTAGAGGAGCATATGCCTAACCTTCATGTGATAACAGAGGGTAGTGTTGGACATCTTTGGGCTAAAATGATACTGAACATTATAAGACTCCCCTTTTTCTGCAAGTTCAGCTGCAATTGATCTACCATTGGTGTGTGAGCAAATGCTCACTGGAAGCTTGCCGTGGACAGTTGACTTACTCGCATGGCTTACAGATGGTGTTTTCCTTCTCCTTTCAGAAGAAGAACTCTACATCAAGTGCCTTGTGGGAGGTAGACGAGGTGTTGGTGGTAAGGGGATCTGTCACAGTCGGGTTGGACATGGACTTGTTGACGAGCGGATCTGACACAGATTCGCTGGTGTGGTCCAGAGTAGACCTATTTGCTGGCACAATAGCTGCAGGACGGTGGCCAAATTGGTCTGCCATCCCCAGCTCTAATTCTTCCTCTGAGACATCAGAATGATTGTCAATGTCAATGAGTTCACCGACATCTTGAAAATGTTCCCTGTACTGTGCAGGTGGGCGACAAGTTCTGTGAATTCCTGGACCTGCTATTGGGACAACATCCGGAACAGAGGGCATGAATGGCGGGGAAGTGGGAGCAGGGCCACCACTGGGTGCTGGACCACCTCGGCCGCAATGGCAACATTGAACTTGCATGGAAAAGAGATCAAGGGATTGAGAATGCAAACAAATTCTATGAAATGTTAGCTGCTCAAGAAGTTGCCAACGTCGAAGAGAAAAAATACTTGGCCTTTTAATGGCACAACCCTGCAAGGACATGATGCAGACAGTGGCCTGGGTGCCAGTGAACCCTGACAAACCCTGAACTCATGTAATGCATTATCAACAGCTGCCGAGTAAACACAGTAAGTAGCATATGCATGTACATACAACACAGTGTCTCAAATCAACGTAATGAAAGAGGGAGTCAGAGTGGAGAGTAAACTGCAATACAATCATCATCCAGCAATGGCATCGTCTGCATAAGAGACCATCATATCTGCACACATTCAGGAATCATTAACAACCGCCTATTTGCTGCATGTTTCTTTGGCCAGTTGGCAGCTCCTGGCACGGGTGACTGGTGGGGAACATGGGGCTGGTTGGGAGGGGAGGGAGACCCATGAGGACCCCAAGGAGCAAGAGCAAGACGGAAGGGTTTCAATGTAGTCACCAGATGTATTGACATCATCAATAGAATGCTTGGTGCCCCTGAAGGTGTCTGCATACCAAGTTTGGAGCCACTCATGTGCAGTACATTCAGTGGCGTTTGTGATACTTATCTGGCACTGCTGCCAGTCAAAGTCCCATGGAACATTTGTGGCCTCAAGGGAATCCGTGTCTGCATTGGGATCGAGCTGCTTGCTGAAGTGAATGATGGCATCCCAAATCTTCACAAGCCCTTCACTGATCATGACGTCCACCGCTTGCATATCAACCTGCGGGAGTAAAGTCTACATATTGTTAGTCCAAATCACACCACCTGTTGTCTCACTTACACCATGTGCGGTCATCCGACCACTATGCTTGCAGATATTAATCTTCTTCTCTCCATCCCCTACCCAGACATAATAGTCAACTTGTGTGATCCAGCACCACGAGTGATCTACAACTGTGCTGTGACTGGACCAAGTGCTCCGGAGTCTCCATCCGTCATCTGCTTCATCTTCACAAATTCCTTGAATGAACTACATTTTGTGTAGTGACGGAATGTGTGCCATGCGGTCAAACCCTCCTTAGGAGAATGATGCAGTGGGTCTTCTCTGATGTTGATCATCATAACCATGATGATCTCCAGATGGGCATCGGTTTCGAGTTGGAGTTTCTTCATGAGTGCTTCTTCCTTTTGCAAGAATGTGCATTCACCAAGAAACACAATTTGGGGGTCCAAATGCTCCCCCAATTGGTGTGCAAGGATAATGGTGATGTCAGGTGTTGCGTCGAAATTGCTGTCTGGCAACTTGAGCGCAACATTTATTTCAATAGAGGGGCGGATGAGTGTGCTATCTTATGGAATCCAATTGATTGCTGGAACCAGTACACGGTTCATTTCGAACAATGGTACCTCATGGATTGATCTTGGCCATTCAACAATGAGAATATGTTCTGATGCCGAATAAGTCAACCTACCTCATTGTTCAGTAATGAATCATATGCGAGAACTAAAGACTTACCTTGGTTTCCTGTTGAGGCTGTTTGTCGCTAACATCTGGGTTATGGCATTATATTCTCAGGGGCCGATCTGCTCAAACATCTGTTGGGCACATCAATTTTATGCTGTACCAGTGCACATTGAAATCTGCAGACCTTGATACGTTCATTGGTCTTGTCTCCCTCATCCCTTCCTTGGGTGAGATGTTGCACAACCTTCACAAATCCCACTGCACGTAGCACACACTTGTCAGTGTCACTCTGTATCACTCACAGTCCAAGTTACCTGACGTCAGTAAGTCAGACAGTGTCAAGAATTTGTGGAGGAGTATCCTCACTTCAGTTGAAGGTCCGATGGCTTGCGTGAATCCGGACAGGACACTGTCAGTCTGAGAAAGGATTTGGTTACACTCGATGGGGCTGCTGAGCTGGCCCTCTTCATTGGTGTCTGAGTGTGGCATCCCAGAGAAGAAGTTGGCTGGTTTCTTGGTACCACATAGGAATCAGAATCATAACAGGCATTCCACAAGGTCGGACTTGTAGGGAAAGAGTAGGTGGTCCCTTCAGATATGACAGACATGGCAGTTGTGAGTAGTGGTGCACAGTAACCAGTTTAATCCAGATATGGATTACTAAAAAAATTTCCATTGTACCTTAGAACTTTTGAATCTGGATGGGGAGATCCCAGTGGCTCTATATCAAAGTTTATGGTGAGAAATCAAGAAGGCACACACTACATTCTGCCTTATCTGCATAAATTGGCAGGAGAGACAGAAGAGGGGTAAGGGATGGTTGACAGTGATAAATATTCCCTGTCATCATCAATGCATCATTGTCATGCTAACAGGGAGACAACAGTCATACACTCGGACAGCAGGACTTACTTCCTGGAGCATAGCATGGCATAATGTTGGCCACAGTGGACTCAAAATTCTTGATTTGGCATCATGCAGTCCATGTCAGTGACCTGTGACATGTGTCAGCACATTAGGAAGATCAAACTTGTGCCAGCCAAGAAAAGAAGAACTTGTTACAACTTGCAAAAGGTTAAGTAGCAAAAATAGATACTGCATAAGCCAGATCTCGGTCCTCGAAGTGGCTTGGAGGGGGCCTGCTTGCCAGTGCATGGTCAATCAAGAATTTCTCACATTAGTCATGCTGTCACACTCCCAAGCAACACACAAGTGAAGAAGTATTGCCATACTGATATGAGTGGCGACCACTGACCGTAGACCACCAATTGACAGTCTGCAGCACCTGCTTGCATTGAACAGTTCGACATTGCACAAGGCTTTTTTGTGACTATGTGACTCACTGCCCATGACTGACAATGGAGGCTGAAATTGTATGCATAGATGGGAGGTACCAAATTGGGGAGAAATTGGGAAGTGGGTTGTACTGTAGGAGATCCTGCTACATGATCGTTTTGTTGCCTAATGCTTTGTGCTTTGCAGCCACAGTGTATCGTTCAAAGGACATCATTACAGGCCAAGAGTTTGCCATCAAGTTAGAGGCCTACAATACCACCAAGTCATATTTGGAACACGAGTATCAGATCCTCAACAAACTTCAAGATGGTATGACACCTGGGCTTCCGCACCCTGTCTGGCTTGGGAGAGAAGGAATGTACCATGCTATGGTTCTTGAGAGCCTTGGGCCCTCTTTACACAACTTATTATTACAGTCATCTGACACACTTAGCCTTTCTCAAGTCGCGAAGATCGGAATTCAGCTGGTGGGTCTCAAGCAATTCTGGTTGTACCCTTTGGTCCATTGACTTGTCAAAATAGGTCTCTCGTCTCGAGTACATCCACTCCTGCAACTCCATTCACCAAGACATCAAACCACACAATATCCTGACCAGCATTGGGGCATCGCAAGAAACCTTTTTTCTTATCAATTTTGGCATCGCACAGGAGTACTGTGATCCTTTGTCTCGCTTCCATATCCATGACAATCTTTCCCTTGTCAGTACTCCCGCATTTTCTTTGATAAACAGTCATTGTGGTCTGCAGTTAAGTCATCGGGATGATATCGAATCACTAGCATACTCCCTCATTTTCCTTCATCGTGGTTTGCTCCCATGGCTCACCTGGGATGGCCGCAGCCCTTCACTCTCAACCATCCTCAACCGCAAGCTATTTTCTTATCAGACAGTGATGCGGAAGCTCACAACATCCCAAATGAACTTCCCATCATTTTCCATCATGCATGCAGTCTAATTTTTACCCAAAGACCCAACTATGCCTACCTTCATACCGTTCTGGAGAATGCAGTGAAGCCTATGGAGCAGCCACCATTATGCCATGCCACCTCTGATTCCTGCACTACCATTTCATTTCAATACCCATTTCCAGTATAGTTGTCTCAACCTCAAAGCCTGTGATCTTCACTCCTAGTTGCAAGGCTAAGGAGTCAACATCTCGACCAACGTAAGTAACGCATATCATTATTCAAGCTAATACCAATGATGATCCATTCTCACCATTTAGCAAAACACACACGCAGAATTGTTCTGACTCACCCCACCCTACCACACCTGAATCTGCTTTGCTTCGGCGCAGTGCCAGACCACGTCAACAGTAGGGATGTAAGTTTTTGTTGTCCAACATTATTGTGGTAAGGTTACATGGTGGCTGCTGATCACATCGGGCAATGGGCGAGGGCAGTGTGCAATATAACAATAACTCATGTCAATACATATGTTGTATGTAGCTATAAAACTGTTGTTTGAATACTCAAAGTCACAAGTCCGAGTCATGCACTGCTAACTGACTAATAGCCACTAATATCCAGCTATAGTCGGTCTTAGCCGGCGGTCGGCAGTTAACGGAGTCGAACGGAGTAGGGTGGTGTGACTCACCAAAAGGGGTTTAGCATGACCGAGTGAATAGCAGGTATTAGCCGAGCCGAGCCGAGCCGAGCCGAGCCTAACCGCGGCAACACTAGCACCGTCACAAGCTCGCCGGCAAAAAGACGAAGACCAGTGGGATCGTGATTGGAAATATTACTGTGTCAACATTGTGAGTCATTTTACCTAGACTAATTTACAAGAATCTGAATTTTCTTCAGGTTTGTCGACCGTGATATGGTCATGAGGTTTCGAGGAGGTGGCATTGGCCACAAAGCGACATATGAGGAGGAGG
>MU127450.1:301270-348849 GCA_014904945.1 Gyrodon lividus
AACCCGTCTTCAGACGATTGTCTGTACAAAAATTCAATTTCACGAGCTACAGCACACCCGCGGAGATTAGTCTGAAGTCGAAAGTATGGGCATATGGTTGTACAACAAAGTATGGGCATATGGTTGTACAACAGAGTCAGCGCTGACCTTAAATTCGGACATCACTCGATCTCGTAACCGGGCCTTTTTTGCAAGCTGGTGGGTATGCTGGCGCTTATGGTGGCCTCAGCATCATATGCCAATGGCGGCGGGGCCCAAGGTTGGCCGCTTTCAAGTCCCTACCAACTGTTGCAACTGAAATGGGGGCAGGCAAGATTAATATGAAGAGTTTCCAGACTCGGATCCTTTCCTGACCTCACTTCTCAACTGATAAAAGGTCACTATACCAGACCTCCATCCAATAACAAGACCCTTTGCTGTGATGTCTCACCTCGACGGGGTTCAGCCAGTGTTTTGCTTGCATTCGCTGGATCACTCTCAGTATTATTCTGCCAGTAACATCTCCATTCCCGAAATTTCTCTGAGTCCCAGACATACTTTGGAAGCAGACGTCGACAATGCTTACTCTAATCGCAGCAATGCCCTTGTGCATGCTAATCGTGCTATGAACGACATCTCGGCACACCCTGCGCGCACCTCCTCCGGTAAGTGTTGCGCTATCTGTCTCTCGGATGCTGATCGGTTCGCTGCGCTAGATGCGTTCTATACTTCCGCTCCAGCCACATGGGACAATAGTTCGCGCTCGGCTGGAAGTTGGCAAGAATCTGAGTCAATCTGGACGCAGGATCAAGATCCCCACCCACCACCAATGGAAAAATCGAACCAGACTAAGTCATGGTTTTCCCATGCAGATTTTCAACCCCTCAATGGAGAGACAACCAGCTCTCGTTTTGCGCCGCTTGCTTCGGACCGACCTGTTTCGGGGCTGCTGTTGGTCACTGGTGTTGGAGTGGCTCAGGTAAATACTGGCCACACTTCCGCTCCTTATGCCAATGTAATCTGACGCGTGGTAGAATAATTTCCGGGACAAAGTAGCTGCAGCGCCTGGTGTCGGTGTGGCTCCGAGTCCATCCCTTCAAGGGGACGGGATATCCCTCGGTGCTGCGGGAGGTCCCAAAATATACAAATGTCAGTGGCCCATCGATGGTGCATCATGTGGTGCTCTCGTGGTAGGCGACAAGCGCGAGATTGTGTTGCATTTACGTGACGCGCACAACGTCTCGCCTAAAGGCTACAAGATGCCTCAGACATGTTTCTGGCAGAACTGTCAGAAAATCATGAAAAAGGAAAGTATTGGGCGTCATATTCTCGAAGTCCACATGAAGAAGAAGGTCCACTGCACTAGCTGTGGGTCGAGTTTCGCTCGGAATTATCTGCTGCAGAAACATTTGAGTGGAGCGGAGCGGAGGGCTTGCACAGGAATGGGGAAACAGCCCGGATCAGGCCCCGATGCGGGCAGTTCGAGTGTCATGTTATGATTGTGATTGTTCGCCAATTAGTAGGGGAGTACCATGCTTTGAGATACAAGATATTATTTCGATATATATATATATTGTCACATACAAATGCCAGTATCAAGAACCCTGTGACATTGTTATCCCTAATACGGCCAGAGGACGGATAATAGGGCATAGATCTACGGTCTTATATATATATATGTTTATGGCTCACGTCTGATAGAGCCACGGGGAGCGTCCGACAAGGTGCCAAGGGTGAAGAGATCGTCAACCTTGATCTTGGGAATGTCGCAATACCTTTGTCAATCAGAACGTCAATATGCACCCACCAGGGTAGCCTTCTTCGGAACATCTAGGGCCTCGCGATCGAATAGCTTGTGTACCCCACTGGGTTGGCGAATTTGGAGCAGCCTCAAAGCAGGCATGCTGGTCGAGTTGAAAGACTCGAAACAATTAGGTCGTAGTCCCTTAATGGCGACCTTGACAGCGGTCATCTGGTCCAATAAGTAGGCTAACACCAGTACAGTCCTCTCCGCACGGCCACCAATGCCGACAAAGTTCCAAGCTGTGAAGTCCCGATGACCATGAGCCGGAGAGGCTAGGCTTTTCGATCAACGAACATGAATGAAGCTACCTCCCCTATGTGGAGGACCAGCTTCATGTCGAACATGCGCTGCGTCCAAAATTTACCTGACCGTCCGTGGTATGAATGAAAAATAACCACCAATCCGGGAAGAGCGTCACGTACTTTGACCATGCCGCTTTGGTGCTCTCGTTGTTGACTACGCGAGCTAAAGTAAATTGAGTCACCAATAACGACATCCGACTGAGCATTGCTGAACGGACCGCGATAATGATTTCTTCCATCTCGGCTAGAACAGACAGCTGTCTCTCAGCTTTGGTCCTGGGCGGCCCGGCTACGTGTCAGTGAGGATCCTTGGGCACATCGAACCATACCTGTTGCCCAGAGCGGTGACCTGCAACCGATAATGTCACGAACTAACACAAACGAAAGATGTACACATAGTACTACTTGCAATCCAAGATAGTCATCGATGGAATTTTTCAACCGATCCAACTCGGCACGAATCTTGCTTCAATCCCATATCATATCCATATATTCTAGCAAGCATAGTAATCTTATTCGTACGACCCTCTCCGCCCGCTTTATGAGACTTTGGAGTCGACGGAGCACACAACATGTCAGCATGTCTGGGTGGACCCAAAAAAGGCGGTTGCTCACCACAGTAATGGGGGCATGGTAGTAGCGTCTAAATCGTCAGCAGTGGCTACGCCCGTCTTGCGGCCCTCCTCGGTTGCTTGGAGGAGATAGAGTAGGTGTTCTGGCGTCCGCTGAAAGCCTACATGGTTGCCTCGTACCTGTCATTCAATGCAATGAACAAAAGTCTGTGACAAGGATTACAACTTGTAGTAGTGGTGAACACACCTTCGGCACCACAGTAGCAATGTAATCGATGCTATTCTGCGCTTCGTCTAACCGGTGGTCATGAGATCCTGTGGGATGCACTAGTTAAGTGATAGATAGTAGTCAGTGGACGCTCGGTGCTCGAGCCGCCGATCGACACGCGTAGGATACCTTGATATGCATTATAAGAGTTTATATAACTATGATTTTCCCTTGCGCAATGACTTTGTAATGCCTTACAATGTTATGTAGAGTCTTGTCGCGCTTTCCCCTGGCCTTCGACAATGACTCAACGCTCGCGGTTGTCAGAGGGAGGAGGATGGACAGCCGCCAGGCCAGACATGCGGCACTAAGTTATATAGCCAGCTAATTCCTCCAACGAGCTATCACTAGTACTCCCAGGCCGCTCTTCTCGATAGCACTGGTAGCCAACAAGCAACATTATACAGGAGGAACGACTGTCCTCCTTCTGAACGGTCTGGCTACGGAAGACTAACAAGCAACGTAGAACAACAGCTGTGCACCAGTGTCCACTAATACTCTATCAAAAATACACGCCCAGATCAAGAACACCACAATACCTGTAATATTTATTTCGTAGCATTACTCTCCAAAATGGCCTTTATCATCGCCCCGCCAATCTTATTCGCCTCCTCAAACCTCGACTCAAAGAATGTAGCCGTCTTCATGAAACGATCCTTGTACAACTCAAAGTCACCAAAGGCGACGCACTGACTCCACCCCCGGGCTGCTACGACAAACTCCAGATCGTCCGAGCGATGGGTAACATCATGAAGTGCCGCATTGATAGCTGCGTCGAGACGGGCAGCAGAGCGGAAGAGGTACTCTGCGACGCCGATCCACATACGGAAGACGGGGGTCGCCGCGAGCGCGAGGTGATCAAAAGGCTGGATAGAAAGACGTGCCCAACAGTCCACCATCGCAAGTAGCGCGAGGTGGGAGTTGATCCCCGGGGCACTCGTCCCCATGGGCGAAGGCGTACTGCGCTTGGGATGTCCGCCGATGGTGAACTGGTCGAGAATATCTTCGGTGAGGAAGATAGGAGTCGACCCACCCTCCTCGTTTTCTTTCGCTCCGAATACTTTCTCGCGTGCGTCGTAAACGCGGTTTCGTAGACCATCGTGATCACCGGCGAGCATGAGCTTGAATAACTCAGTTGCGCTGGATGCGTATGTGTCGATCTGGATCTTGGCAGAGGGATTTAAGATAGCAAGACCGGCATAGACGTGCCATTTGTTGGCATAAATCCGAAGCATGATGTTGACCTTGACGGTCTCGATGCCTCCGACGTAGTGACCTTGTTCCCAGGGATATGAACGCTGGGAGGCCCAGGCTGTACCCATACTGGCACAGGAGACATGAGCGTGGATCCGTTGCTAGGACTAAGTGACATACGTCAGGAAAGCGGCATGGGTGACCGCTTGGACATTGGCAGTGACGAGGTCGTGATCCTCATATGTGAGGTAAACGTAGCGTGATTTGAAACATTGGAAGATGTTCTCCACAATATTCACACTTTCATCGGGAGCACGATATTTGATGATAACCTAAAAACACATATTATTATACGGAGGGGTACCCGACAGGGTGCCCGAAACGCACAAAAGGCTGGCCGATCGGCGAAACAGTAGGCCCGTGCAAGGAATGTATCGAGACAATGTGCACGTCCGCTGGAAGGTGTTTTTCGAATGCCATTTTTTCAGGGGCCTTCACGGATGTCTGGCCGGAGACGATGGCGCCGACCTTGGTTGCTAAGTATGTGTTTCGATTCCCACAGAAGCACGTCAAACAAATATGTAGAATAGACAAGGTGAGAAACCGAACCGGGCATCGGAGAAGTAGTCAAGTGACATGTGCTTACAGGGGCCGTATTGTGCGACTACGCGTTCAATGTACTCGGCTTCCACGGAATACATGATGAAATCCGAGATTCTGGAAACGGCGTGACCGTCTGGATGGACGGTGATTCCGGGTACGTCTGACAGAGTACATTGTCGTGTGAGTAAATGTGTTCGGAAATGGGTTGAAGAAGGGCGGGTCACCTTGAAATGTGCATTTTAGGGAGTCGAATTTTTCAGGGAGGTCACAGACGCTGATTCTTGGGAGATAGATATGTTAGAGTGGGATGGGGGTATGGGAAGAAGTTATGACATACTTCTTCCAGCCAGCCTCTGAGAGAAGTTTGGCGTACATGGTGCCCATGGCACCCATGCCGATCAAACCTATTGTTGGCTGCTCCTCGATAGGGTGGTTTGGTGTAACGTCGATAGGAATCATGGCTGGTAAATGACTACTTGCACGATTTGGAGGTCGACGGTGATAGAAAGAGGAAGAAGAGTGAAGAAGATAGATGTTTACCTCGGGGGGAGTGTAGATCAAATGGGGGCAGAGAGCCGAGTACTGAGCTTAGCCCGAACAGACTTAGCTGTGAGCACCGGCCGTTGAGAGGCAGTCTGATGTGCGCCCTGGGAACGATGAGGGCGATTGTACGCATAAAAGAAGGTGTATGGATGATATCTATCTATCACAAAGGGCACAGAACAGGCGCTGTACTCAGTGCTAGTCTGTGAGCACTAAGTATAGTACTAACGTAGTACTACTACACTGCAGGTTACAACGCCTGTTGCCACCAAAATTATCATTAATGTTATCTCCGGAATGTTTATTTTATTGGTGAGTTGCTTGGCCGGTTGCCATATTGACGAAAATATTTGATCGATACCAACATGAGATTATACGCGAGTGGTCGACGACGACGGTGTTTTTGTCCAGTGTTTTACTTCAACCAAAATCGCCTTCGAGGGCCTTTCGTCTCGACGGCGAACACTTTCTTTTTTCTCAGCGACTGAACATATTTTTCTCAGGTGCATCTCATACAGCGTCTCTTCTTAGGGCCGCATTCTGACAGCCGGCGCACTTTTTGCAGGGTGCAAGTTACTCTGGCACTTGCAAATTTGCCTATCTCCGTAAGTCAGGCTCTTGTCACATGCACCTGTTATCGATACGGCCCTTTTGCTAACCCGTCCGTGAACTTGCTAACGAACCATGTTCAGTAAGGCGTCTGGACAGCTTTCTGACTCGAGGCGCGTTCCATTTGCTAACAGAAATTTCCAATACACCTAGAAAGGCGTATGCAGAGGTATGTTGTCTCACCTTCATTGGGGCTGGGCCCTCTCACCAAGCTTTCTTTCCCTCAGCATACTTTGATTCCCCTGCAAGGTTTTTCTATCTCACATTCGTTACCCTCCCCCCCCATTCCTTTGCCATCACCTTCCTTTCGCTAAAACGCCAAACTTGTCGACAATACCCCCTTCCCTTCTCCGTACAGATCCCGATCACACGAGTTCGACCAAACCACCGTGCCTCCGTAACTCTATTTTAGATTCTGGGTAACCATACGTACTCTGTTTGCTCATTTTCAGCGCTCCACTGGTCGCATCCAGACCAGTCAAGAACTGGTCGTATCTTTGTTTTTCTTCCTACGCAGATTTCCGGTCACTGTCGGCTGGAGTATTATGTGGGTCTGATGCATCTTCTAGTGTGCGTCGATCTTCTAAAATCGCACCCATACAGGATATTGCTGGTTGACCCTTTCTAAAGCTTTGGCATTTGGTTCATCTCCCACTGTCCGTTCAATCTCCTCATGACAGGTGTTTGGGGAACTAACACGAATACCCCAGATCACGATGTTTGGTGCATCGCGAGGTAGTGTACGCAAGGGAAATAGATCGCTCTCTACAGACGATCATCCGTCCACAAGAGACCAACCCCGCGAATTACTCCCACCACAACCTTACACACGCGAACTTAGTATATCTTCGCATTCATTACGAACCACAGACTCGCATCATGACGATCTGCCCATCATCGCACCACCATCTCACATCCCAAGCACACATTCGAGCCCCGTAACGTCTCCTTCCACCGGGTATGGCAGCCATTTTGCGAGCTCGCATTCATCCGTGACCTCAGAGTCGTCGCCGGGTGCTGACACGAGACATCGATCCGAGTTTGGTGTATTGGCGCCAGGATCGCCTTATACGCATTCGCCAATACATGAATCGGTCTCGTCTCGCTCTTCCCATCTACCATCGCCTGGATCGCGATCGACGACAGAATCAGATATTCATTCTCCAGCTTCACGACCGCTTCGCAAATATCCTTCAGGTCGCTTTTGCTCGCGACCTTCCACCGCACCGCACTCACTGTCTACCCCCGCAAGCAAAGGCGAGAGCATCCCAGGAGACCATCAAAGCCGAACGCACGACAAGACTCCTACGCGGCTCTCCCTAGGCATAAAAAATCTCCTCTCCAAACCCGCCCGAATTCCCCTTCCGTCTCCTTCTCGTTTCTCCTTCCACTCGACTACGACAACACCCACTGACAACGAGGCATCCTCTCGCTCGCGGAACGCCACTGTCATGCGCATGACCACACCTCAAAAGTGGAGACCAAATCTTGACGTCCCAGAGTGTCCTTCTGCCACGCCTACTCCCAGTCCGTCCTCTCCCCCGATGGATGCGCACCGTCGGTATGCAAGCGAGACTGCTAAAGTATACAGTTCGGCTCTAGGATACGCACCCCCTACCAGCCAGGAGTGTCTCGATGTCTCCACCCACGGAGTTCTCCGGCCTTCTCGTGGTAGGGACCAGAAGCCTCGCAATGTGCTGAGACGCCGTCCGAGTGGATCAGCTAAGCTTACGAAAGAACACAATCGTGGAAGGGGGCCGACTGATCAGAATGGCCCTGCATTGCCGCTCGATCATGATGAAGCCCCCAGCACGCCCTCCAGAGACGGCAAGTCCCGCGGTGGAGCGGCACCCCTACTGCTGACGCCAGCGGGGGCCGTCGTCGAGGCATACAAACAGCAAGCGCTCCGTCGCGAAGATGCGAGCGCCCACGACCAATCAGTGGACACTCAGGGACTCGGAGCAAGTCCCGAGATATCCCAAGACGGTGGGGAGGGAGGTACCCCCGCACGTTCGCCAGTGCCTTATTACACTGTCCTTGGAACGTCATCTGGACGGCGCGTTGCAGCCGGTGGTCCTGAGGATCGCTGGAGCCGCTTTGAAGGACATCTCCCTGATCAGCGACCATGGATCAGTGCGGAAACACCACCTCAGGCCGACGCTGGCAGTCGTAGTCTGACACGCAAGGTCTCAAGTCGGTGGAGGAAGGTTACGGGGGGTGGTGTAGCGCCAGAGGAGTCCCCGTCTCGCTCAGATGTGGGCCATTCGAAAGGCAGGCCGAGCCTCCAGGAAGTAAGGTCGGGGAGATCGAAAGAGAGGGGAAGGTTTGCAGGGAGATCGATGGATTGTATCGCAGATTTGCGGGAGGAGGTGTGGGCAGGTCCGCTTGCGGGCTATGGACGACCGGGAATGGAACAGGGGTCTGAGAAGGCGGAGACGTTGGGGAAAGAGGCTGGCGAAGGAGGGAAGTTATGGAGGCTAGTGAAACGGATCAGTACAGGGGGGCTGCGAGAGCGGTTCCAAGTTGCTGACAAGGTTGACAAGGCTGTTCCTCCAGTACCTGCTATCCCAAAGGAACTTCTCGAGCAGGTGAACCAGGCAGTTCGCAACGATAACTCTCCCGAGACTACCCGGCGACGTCCGTCGAGCGCTCGTCGATCATCTCGTCATCGTCAGTCGGAGTCTTCCCATGAAAAGCACGGCGGTGCCTCCCTGACCCGCCCGCCCACCGCACCAAAAAATATTCCTGGGCCCCGCCCCGGCTTTGCCACCGCATCGTCGTCACCCAACTCGTCGGACGTGGCATCTGCACAATTCTTCCAGAAAACCCATTCTGCTCGGTCCTCGCTGTCGTCTTATGGCGAGGCTGGAGTGCCACCCGTGCCTGAGATCGCTCTCGACCGACATATCATCGCTCCTCTGGAACAGCTGCGGCTCGGCGGGGACCACGTGGTTCTCGGGCGAGTTGCGTCCAGGTCGCGTTCACCACGTCGTGCCATCTCTGTTCCTGCTGGCCTTCATAGTATGGATTGTACTAACAGCGATCAACCATTACCCTCTTCGTCGAGCAAGGCATGTCATGGCGATACTCGTACGATGCCACCCCTCACGCCCACCCCTGCCAACTCGAATTCCACAAAGCAGAAAAGCGAGTCTTCTCACAATAGTACAGCTTGGTCACCCCTGGCTGATGGTGGAGTATCGCTCTCGCCACCGCCACCGAGGCCATCGCGAAGTACCAGACGCGGCACCGGACCGACCTCTCCCTCTCGCAATTCCGTCAAAGACGGAGACGAGGGAGTTGCTGAGGCTCCTAAGCTGGATCGGGCGTCTCCCAGCGCTCAGAGCGATGCGTCGACCGCCAAGCCGAGACCGAGGTCGAATTCGCTCACGTTGCAGCCCGCGATCACGTCAGACAGCCCACACTCGCGCTCGCAGCTCACCTTTCGAGAAATGGATGCTCCGCGCCGACCGCCTCTGAGCGAGCGCGAGAAGGCCGACATCTGGGACGACCTACTGGCCCGCAGCGACAAAGCGGGCGGGACGCTCCACCTCGGCGTGGGCGAGCTCATGTCGGATAACATGCGTTTCTCCACGTACTCGGAGATGTCTTGATGTTTCCAATCATCGTTTTCGCCTCGTATACCCCAACGCTCCTTTTACATACCAACTATTAGTTCATCGATCTTTTTTTGTGCATTCGCGACCACTGATCTAGGCCGGATACACACACGGCATGTGCTGCTATATATTTTCTACGTTACTGTTTTCGATGAGGTTAATGGTTCTTTCTTTCTTGGAGTAGTCTAGCGCCTCTAGTGTGTGCTGTTATATGTACGTTGTGTTACAATGTTTCTTGGAGTGCAAACTATCGATCCTACTACGCGCGTTGTCACTGATTTTGATGCTGTGTGAGATCGCGTTGTTTATGCATGTTTACGCGTCGGGCTAATGGCAACGAATCTAAGCTGAATAATTAGCGAACCAACGTGCTATATCCTTACATAACTCGTTTCACTCGCGAGTACTGCAGCGTCTCACTCGTAGTGTACTACTAACATGGGATCCTTACTGAGCTTGATCTCTCCAGAATCTGTCGTCGCAGCCATCGTCACTGCCGCTGTCGTCTACGGGCACTTGCTCTATTCTGACTCCAGGACGGGGACAGGGACGTGGACGTGGGCGTGGGCGTGGGCGTCACCCAGCACAGGCAGCGGCGCCAACATCCCAGCCCAACCCGCCAGCAACGACGGCACTACCAAAAATCCCAAAGCGAAACCAAAGAAAAAGAAACAGTCTCCCAAGACTGCGCAGCTCCCAGGCGCGCCCCCCGTACCCAAACCCAAACCCGAACCCGAACCCGTCGTCGTCGTCGTCCCGTTCCCGCGTGTCATCCCGGGCCAGTTCGAGGTTCTTCCGCCCGCGACTGCTACCACTCACGAGCCGGTGGCAGTACCATCCAAGAAGGGAAACAGGAAGAAGAAGAGGACGGATAATAATCACAATGCTAATAAGGGAGTGGGGACGGGGCTCGCTGAGGAGGGGGATGATGATGGGAGCTCTGCGAGTCCCGCGCGTGCATCTCGAGACGGAGATGCCCCAGACACTTGCTCCACAGCGCAGGGGAAGGCACCTGCTAGCACCGCATCCCAGGACGCCCTCCCGTCCCAGTCCCGCCTGGGGTCGTCCCCTTCCTTCGACACCGACAGCTCGTGGACACGCATAGAGCCCGAGCGCCAGAACCCCCCCACATCAGCGGGTGAATCAGGCGCTCGGATGCTTGCTGTTTCGACGGACGTGGGGAGCAGCGACTTTGGTGACTCGCCCGTCGCCGAGCGCTCGGACGACGACGTTGCAGGCCTCGAGACAGGCACGCGGGCAGCCGACGACCGTGACAGTCCTCGCACCCTGGCCGAGAGACTCGTGCCCAGACCGGCGAAAACGGGAGTAGACGAGTGAGTCGGAGGTTTTTGGATCGGGTCGCGAATCGATTTTTTCTTTTCTTTTCTTTTTTCTTTAATTGATCTTGTCATCCGCAGTATGCTGGAGCTGCCTGATTTTCCTACCTTGGCTCGCGTTATGCGGGTGCAACCTCGGGCCGACGAGATGCCGGCTCCAGGGTTCACTTGGGAAGATTATGGGGACATTGCAGAATGTAGTGGCCATGTCAACGATGCCGATGAAGAAGATGAAGGGGAGTGGGGGGTCGTCAAGGGCAAAAGCCGTCTCGGTAATATATTCTCCTGCACCGTTGTTGTCGGATTTCTCATTCATGAATTTAGGAAACTCGCGGTCGACCTCGGCACCAGTGCAACCCGCTGCCACGACCTCAGAAATGATGACAAAAAAGCAGAGGCAAAATGCAAAGAAGAGGGAGTCGGCCAAGGCCTCTAAAGCGGATGCGGAGGCAACCCGACTGGCAGGACTTGCAAAGCACAAACGTGAATTGGAGCGACTACGAATCATAGAACTGTCGCGACAGGGTGGGGGTAAACGCGCTAGTGGCGGAATGCAGGCTACCGTCGATGATCGCGGCAGGCTGGTATGGGACTGAGGTTAATTATCAAGTAGGTAGTGGGCCCCCTTGGACGTCAGTATATTATTTATCTTTCAAGGTAGATAATGTAATGAGACGATGATCTCTGGTTATGGCAGGATACAGAATGTCGTAAAAGTCGTCACAAAGCAGTGTTCACGAAGAAGATCAGAAGCGAGGTTAAAGTGGGTACTAAGAAAAAGGTAAAAATCATGTCCGGTGCCAGTAGGTTAGGACAGCGATATTTCTAGAGATGGGCTACCGCGTGTTGTGGAGTGTGACCACAACGCTAACACTCGGAACTCGATCCACGATAGGATCAATCATCCCTGCAACGCAGGTTCGACAGCCAACTTGATAGTCGTTAGCGTTCTGTGGAAGGACCTTGCCTTCCATCCCTGTTATCCCTCGTGTCCCGACCTGAACTCAGCCCTGGGAGACCTATAGCAGATTGTGCATATCGCCCCCGAGACGAAGAGCTGGGTAAATGGAGTGCCATGGAGCCATCCATGATATTATCCGACGCACTAGCCGTCGACGGGTGTTCCATCGTTGTTGAGTGCCGCAAAGCACCACTGGGCCTTTCCAACCTCCTGGAGATGGGCGCAGACGCCCGCCCAGCGAGTTGAGCGTCTGCGCGTGGCAGTTTTTTGACTGCGCATCGGTGTTATACGGAGATGTGATGGAGGCTAAGGAATGGGGTGACTGTCTCACCGCTGTAGGAGACTTTCCGTCGGATGGGTGTCGAATATGGCCTGATGGACCGCTTCCCGTGAGTGGTTGCGTGGCTGAAGAGGAGGATGCCTGTGGGGTTCCTTGTGTCATGAGGTGGGAGGAGTTTGAAGGGTATTGCGAAGCTTTAGGTACATGATCAGCTTGATATGAAGTGGATGACGACACTGTGGGTGGGTAGAGGACTTGGCCCGTTGATGAATGACTGGCGTGGTATGAAGAGATGTTCTCCGAGGATGTTGCCCCTGACATATCGGGTGATATTGAGTACAAAGGCACGTTGACAGCACCTGGTGGTGCGGAGAAAATACGCGAGACCACGGTTTCTAGGTGATCTAACCTGGCCTTGAGTTCATCATATTCTGCCCTACTTCGGGTTTTGAGTTCGTCGTACTCCGCCCGTGTAACGTATTTGTCCCTGGAATGTGGGATGAGTACCATCAACAAAACTAATACTAAAGAGAACATACACGGGCTCCAAGGAGCGCCATTGGCATTTCGACTGTTCGCCGCGTCTCGTGCAAGGCCCACATGGCTGCGCCCTGGGGTACGGCGTCAGCACTCCTCAAGAGGGTGATATTACAAATGCCGGACCTATCACATTTGATTTTCCGCCGTTTACACTCTGGTGGTGCCGGTGCCGTGCGTGACAGGAGCATTGCGAAAGAGATTGCCGCGTACATTGGAGACGAACTGCGTTAGGAGGGATGAGTAAAAATAAGATGACAAAAAACGTACCATTACAACTTAGAGCCTGACGTCGTCGCTTCTTCTTAGCTGGACCGGGTTGCTCGATTTCGCCGTCAAGTTCGGAATCGAGGGCTTCGCTTCGCGAATACATGCCAGTTTGAGAAGGAATGGACTGGCTGGGGTGATTATCTGTCGATCCAGAAGCGGCGGTGTAAGGACCTGGAGGTGGATAGCTATAAGATGGAGATTCTTGGACTGAGAGGGTGGCTCCGGAAGGAGGGAGATAGGGGTGAAGCTGGCGTATTGAAGGGAGGGAAGGTTGTTGATGCTGATACTGGGTGGTGGGTATCGGGATAGGGCGCGCTTGTGGGTCTAAAGTAGTGGAGGACACTATGGGAGGTGGATTTCGGGGAGGATTACGCCCTGGCATGGGCAAATGCCTATCAGGGTCCATGGGGGGGGACAGAAAGATACGGGTTACACGCCAGAATGAGAAGTGAGTAGATCAAAATGGTAGAGTGGAGAACACGGACCCTTGAGGAAAGTCTGCGATTGAAAACTTTACAAGGGCTTTTGAAGAGATGGATGACGGGGTACTTGGTTATGTGGCTGTCCGAATATAAAAGGGACTCAAAGTGGGTCTAGTGTTTGAACGAGGAAAACTAATAAAGTTCCGGATGTCAGAAAAACCCGTTCGGGACTTGCTGGTCTAGTAAAGGCAGCCGGTTTTATGGTAAAATGAGAATGTGATAGCGATCAAACTTGAAAGCGACTGTTGACGTGAGCCTCACATTCAGGTTCGGACAGTAAACTTTACTCGAAGACAAAGGCAAATACCTGCGAAAAACAAAAGACTGGTATTATTCTTTCAGTGGCTAAATGAGCAGGCCAGTGATGGGGGAATCTGGGACGTGCAGGCACAAATAATTTCAGTTTCCGTAAGGAAGTATGGATTTGGCTTTTGGATTCTCGGTTCTTGCCATGTCCGTGTATCTCCGCCAAGAACGTCGTTGACTCGGATCTGGTAGGGTTGCACGCTTAACTATTTACACTAGTGGTAGTAGTGGTAGTAGTGGTGGTAGTAATGGTAGTAGTAGTAGTAGTAGTGGTGGTAGTGGTAGTGGTAGTAGTGGTAGTGGTAATAGTATCTTTACTTGCCTGCTCTTCTTTTGCGCCCAGTCCTTGTACAATTTCTTCTTCTTCTCCATGTCACTGACCCAATCTTTCAAGTTCATATCCGTAGACCCGCGATGACCGGATGAGGCGGTGCGGTGTTCCGCGACATTCCGGATCATGAAATCCACTACATTCAGGTCCTTTGAAAGGATACCATATCATAATTACAATCTTTGTCCGGCGAGTCCTTCACGTTCCAGTCCGCCTCCATGCACCTACCTTGTGCTCCACTTCCGTTTCCTCCATTTACTGTGCCCTTTGAGCACATGCCACCTCGCCCACCATCATATCAGTACGTGCGTCCAACATGAGGTGAAGGCGTCTTTGATCATCTTCCTCCATAGAACCTCATTTCCAAACGCGACTTTACGCCAGTTGCCGTCCATTCAGTTGTTTATTTAGTAACTCAAGGCGCTGCGATAATATCCGACCAATGCTACGACGTGGCTTGCTTGGGGCTTTCCACTTCGGTACGCAGCCTGATGTGTAACAACGTACCCGCTTCATCGATACCGCCACTTTTAGTCTCTAAAACCGCTTCCTCGGACTATTAAGAACTTTTTGTGTATTCTTATCCATATTCTCAAAGACGCACAAATACATTGTCAACCGGCTGCTACCAGTCCCCGCACAAGCCCAGCCTACTCATGTTTCTTTACAGTTTACGTGCTCCTTTCCCGTGGGTTTCCTTCCCCTTCTGTCAAAAGAACATCCTATCTCATGCGAATAATTTTTTGCGTCGTGTTCTCTTAGGAAATCATCATCATCATCATCATCATCATCATTCAATTCCCTTGTCCTCAATGACGGGCCTGCAAAGTATTATTATCCTCTGCAGCTCTTCTCCGCAAAAGCCTATCAACCTCAGACGAAGCAGTGGCCAGACACCGCTAACTCCTGTGCTCTTTGATACCGTAATCTCCGTCTTTGAAGCGAACAATAAGATCCCAGGTAAAAGATTATGTCGTTTTCTTCACACCCTGACCGTTTTCATTCCATGGTGTCATGGGGACTGGCTATATACTTTCCCCACACGCCAGCCTACCGGGTAGAGCACTAGGGCAACACCTCGGCTCTCTTCGTCTCTTATCCTCGATCACCTGTAATGTCATTGCGTGATGTGCTTCTCGTGACTGCATCCTGTAAGTAAGTTCACCAAGTTTCGATAACACCTTCATGTTTACACATCCATTTCTTTGGTCATTCCTGTTCATCGGCGACCCTGTATCGGATGAAGTCTGCGTGTTCCTCTATCGCCGCGACATTGGAGATACGGTGTATGAGCATCTCGCTTGCTAAACGATGTTCATCGCATTTTGTCACTGCCCCTGACCGGTATTACCCCGTGGAAGTCCATCATCGTCTTCGGTATGTTTGTGCTCTATGCATGGAAACTCCATTGCGCAATCCGTGGCACATAGAGGGCATGCTTTTCCGGCGTGCATCACCACGGGTACTATGCCACTGATCATATTCTTATCTCCTTTCCGGCACCCATTTCCGAGTGCGAAACAAACAACATAGCGTTTGATATCACTGAGACTTGGCCGATCGGAGCGGGTAGAGCGTTATTGATCACAATCGCGGCTTCGCGTACGGAAAAGCAGTTAGTTCGACTGACACGACCTCAAATATTATTACGAGGACCTTGACAAGTGACCGCTCAGCAGCTAGCCCGCAGCTGCATGGCGAACCTTAAATTGCCCCTACGGACCGGGCGTGTCACAAAGTTCAGGTCTGTCGATCACGTCATCGTCGTTTCATAAACCCACCGAATATAAACCCACACAGGATGTTAGTCAATCCTATTAACTTGAGGAATCGGTCAGCTGGACGCATCGCATAAGGACGGTGTCATCGGTCATAAAGTGCGTTCTTTAGGCGCATGGACCGGGATCCAAGCGATGCTACATGCCAGATTGCTTCTTGGTTGGTGGCTGGCTCCATTGGCTGCCCCTCGAACGCGCGGGTGGGCCATCGTGATACAACACATGAACGGGTCTACACCCACTCGGTACTTGCGATTACAGCCCGAGGACGAGATGAAAATGTGGTCAAATTAAATTCATCTATACAGGCTCTAGTTTTTCTTCTTCTTTCATTGGAACATCTATGTACGGTATGCGTTGTCTCTTCCATTCACTGAGCGATCATAACCGACCTGTATGCCGAACAATGATGTTGAGCCACCTCATCCCGAAGAAACCCATTCTGTAATAATGATAATCCGGGTAGGCATCGCTACGCTCCGGTTCATGGATCTCAAAGACGGAGCAGACGTAGACGTGAACTCCACTCGGTGCTCCGTAATAAGTCAGTGGGCCAACACCATACCCCCCGCTCATGTCCGCTCCCATCCGCTTTTCGAGTGCCCTTATCTGATCCACGGGGACGTCAGCACCGTCTACGCTGACCGAGTCCTCTCAAAAAAATTAATTTGCAAATCGAGCCTCGCAGCAGGGCAGCGAAGCCGGGGGAAAATGTAGCGATCAGTGTCCGCAGCAGCATCATTTCCCAGGGAAACCAGTTTTGGGGATTGGGGTGGGCCTCTCGGCCGTGCAGACCCCGTCCACAGGGCCCATCTGATGGCGCGGGCGAGAGAGCAGGGGTGATTCCGGGGTTTCATGGGTAGCGCTCATGTATGCCCAGCGGAGACGACGAGATTAAGCCTCCCGATGAAGGCGGGGAGCGATCTCTCCGGGATTCGACGAGGTACGGGGCAAGCGAGTACTAGGTTCGCCTCCCCCCCCCGACCGAGTCCCCCTCGACGATAACGTCACTCGGCTTAATACCAAGGCCATTCACAAATTATCCGTGCTCTTTCCAGTGCATCGAAGAGGGCCGCACAGAACGGGCTCTGTGCAGGGTAAGGAGAAGCAGACGAGCGTCGATGCGACACACGGTCTGGCACGTCCGTTCGAACTGTGGACAAGTCTGTGCGTGGCCTGGCTATAGACACAAGCCGCTGGGTCTGTTGAGCTGAGCTGAGAGAGCGACATAGCCATCGCCGCCACGCAAGCAAATATCTATTTTATCGCGCAGCCAGGGGTACTTGGCCCCAGCTGACCCCGCATTGGAAATATGCAGAAATGCGGGCGTAACACTTGTACAGTAGCACATTAGAGGAGCTCTGTAACGGGGTCTATCCTTGGCCATTTTACGCCTGGATCCCTTCGTAGTTGCGGAAATAGGCGGTCAAACTCTGTACAAGCATCGGTATCAGAGCATTTTTGAACATCCACTCCCAGACTTAGCTGTTAATGGTGCGTGACAAGTGACGGATAAATCTAGCCTTGTAGATAGCATTTCAAAGACCAGGCGCTCTGGGACGCCAAGACCTGGGCAACGAGGACAGGAACCGCAAGGGGAGTTCAGTCAGGGTTGAAGTGACCAGGTGATGCATTAGATAGATCCCGCGAACGGGTTATTTACAAAGTTCGTGAACCGATAACGTGTGGGTGCCAACAGCAGTCCCTGCCATCGTTTGTGAACTTGAGACTGGTAAAGGTCTGGGAAGATGACTCGCTCGCCCATCAGCGTGCGGGTGCAGTAGAACTGGCCCACGATGGGGTACTTATGACACGCGATCCGTATAAATACCGGGCGCCAATACGGTAGGAACGGTGGTACCTGTACTCTGTGAGGAACATCCCGAATTTTGATCGTACCTGCAGTTCGTCCCTCATGCAGTTGTCCAGATGACGTGAACCTTGTCATGGGGTCCATGGGGAATACCTGGGCAAAATGACGAATACGACGCAGTACCGCGACATTTTCTCCCTATCGAGGATGGTCACGACATTGTTATTGTCCTCACCCGCGGATCCAACAAACCTTCTATTAGTATTACATTTCCGAAGATCGAAATAAAAAAAGGGTGGCGACATGCAGGAGCTGTAGGTTGATCTATATTGTCCTCGAAGAAAAGACCCAATCCTTCCCTGACCCTCGTTTGCGTGAGATGATAGAAGATCGACGGCGTCCTTTCCAGTCATTGGTGAGCATTGAAGCTTCGAGGAGGGAAAGGGCACAAGATCGTCGCACATAGAAAAAAGATTGCTCAGCTTTCTTTTCCTTCTCCTTCTTCTCCTTCTTCTCCTTCTTCTTCTTCTTCTTCTTCTTCGGTGTTTCATAGTGTGCGCGTTGGCAATAACCAACACCCCAAAGCTGAATTACATGCGAATACCAGAGATGCATAGTAGGTGGATCGATGCCAGTCTCTTGCAATGCTGCGGGCTGGTAGGCAGGGTGCATTCGGGCACGACGTGGATCGTTTTGGGAATGGACGCTGATGAATCAGTCCACCAGAGAGCAAAATGCTTTCGCTGGGCTTCTATGCATAAGGGCAAAGACTGCGACCAATCGCGAGCTGCTGAGCATCTCATCCAGAGCAGAAAAATATTGTATCTGTATCAACGAAGGCGAGCAGCATGGATCCTTTGAAATCATGGCTGTGAATTTCGTATGGTTGCCATGCATAAGTACTGTTGTCAACGGTCTTGGTGATTCGTATGAACAAGTTATGGAAATACGAGACCCGCTAAGTTCCGAAGGGGTAGTGGAAGAACGGAAGGCCGCCGAGACGAAACAAGTGCGGAACTGACCAACCGTGACGGAGAAGGCATTTTGGAGTTACAAGTCGTGGGCTTCTGTGGGCCTAAAGCACAAGCAGAATACGTTCCGTTCGTGGGTCCGTTTCTCATGGAGCAACACGGAACTACGCACGGATGCGTCACCCTGAAGACACGACTCGAAGAGCATGGCGACATCCACGCAATCGCATAATAAAACCCTGACATGTGCTGACGAGAAAAGTTTGATGATGGAGGAAGTAACAACTCACCTAATTCACTGCTTGCTCGGGATCCGCAAACACCATGAATGATCGAATGAGCCGACCACTTGGATGGGCTGAGCACCTGGCAGTCGACTGCCATCAAGTCAATACCGAGCCAGATTTCAGTATGAAAATCGCCATTGATCGAAGGTGTCAAGTTTGCCGAAATTATGATCTCAGAGGGCTAGCATGTTAATGGAGAACCTTGGTCAACTCGAGGGGTCTCCGAGTCGGAAATTCGTGGCTCTAACTCCTAGTATGACTCAGTGCCATCCTCCTGGAATCGTTGCGACCACTTCAATAATATTTTTTTTTCATTGGGCAAGGCCAGACCACGCAACGAAAACAGTAACATGTCGATGAATCATTGTATCAAGAGCTGATTAGCCGCTCAATCAGTGGTAAAATACAAAAGACAAACGGCATGCCCAGTTCCTGTGGTTTCTCTTCTCGATGTTGGCCATAGCCCTTGACTGAAGTGCCGTCGACGTTTTGATCCAAATCGCCAGACGCCGGCTCCAGATCGAGGTGACTGTAAAGAACCTGCAAAATTCACGGGTCGCATGTCTTTATAGCCCGCTTGTTGATGATGGTCCGTGCGCGTGAAATTTGGCGGTATTTAGGCTGGCATTGCAACTCTCTGAGCTTTTTCTCATCGAAAGTTAACCTGGCGGGTTGATATTTGGGTTTCTCCTCAGTCTTGGACACTTTCTACTGGAGATTCTTGAACCATTAGCGTTCAGGGAGAAGGATATCTTTCACCCAAGATCGCACCAACGTGCTTAGAGATTGGTGGCGGCCCGTATGAAAGAGATATTGTTTCACATCGTGTACAAGTTCCCACCAGAATGGAATATAAATTGTCATTGGTGCCCAAACATATTTGAGTCTTGTGATGTTGGAGGCTTCATGTCCTGGCAAGTTGAGAGGTATTATCAGCAAAAGTGTGGTTCTGCCTCACCCAATTTGCATGAAAAGCGGCAAGTTTAGGACGCTAGGAAAGAATGGCAGATATTCGTTGTAGGATAGGATATGATATGGTACAGGGGTACTCATCAGTGCTCGCTAATGAAGACAGCAGCCATACCCATCCCGGAACCAATACACATACTCGTAACGAATACTCTCTCATTCCTCTGCTTGGCAATGCTCAAGCCAGTGGCAATTTGCCGCGCCCCAGCTACATTTAGCACAGGATGAATGAGACAACACCCTTGATGACGAAAATAACGAAGACTACGTACTGCATCCAAGAGGGTGTCCGATAGCAATCGCGCCACCGTTCACGTTCACCTTGTCATAGGAGATCCCGATTTTGTCGATGCTGTAAACAGCTTGTGACGCAAAGGCTTCATTAATCTCGTAAAAGTCCACGTCGTCCTTGGAGAGACCAGCCTTCTCGAGGGCTTTGGGAATGGCATGGGCAGGACCCACACCCATGATCCGAGGTGGGACACCAACCACTGCAGCCACAACATATTTGCCAACCACAGGGAGACCGAGGCGTTTAGCGACCGACCGACGAGTTAGGACAACCGCAGCAGCACCATCAGAGATCTGAGAGGCATTTCCTGAAGAAAAGTTAATTCGGAGCAGAAGGCACCTTGCTATCTCTGCCTACCGGCGTGAGTCGAACCGTCCTTCTTGAACGCAGGTTTCAACTTCAAGAGACTCTCGGCAGTGACGCCGTCACGAATACCATCGTCTGCATCCACGACAATCTCGGTGGCCTTCTCCGTCTTGGGGTCGACCACCTTGACTTTGAGCGGGACAATCTCGTCCTTGAACTTGCCAGCTTTCTGTGCTGCTGCAGCCTTCTGGAAGGACTCTGCAGCGAACTTGTCCTGCTTCTCGCGTGAAATGCCGAAATCGGAAGCGACATTTTCGGAAGTGAAGCCCATTGGAATGAGACAGTCCTCGGCTTCCTTGGTGGTGAGGACAGCTTCTGACCAGCCGTCAGGGAGCGATACACCGCCCCACCCGAAGGTCATGGACTCGACACCAGCCCCTGGGAGTAAACGAGCATAAGGATCGACGCAAGAAAACATGCAACAGGATGTTTACCTATTCCGATGTCAATCTGACCAACTATTATTTGGTTGGCTATCTGGTTTACAGCGGAAAGACCAGACGAGCATTGACGGTTGACGGTGTTGATTGAAGTAGTATTGGGGATGCCAGCGTGCAAGGCTGCCATTCGAGCAGCACTGGCACCACCACCAGGTGGAAGGACATTCCCAACAGCAATATCCTCGATGAGGGCTGGGTTTACACGCGCTCTGGTGTATGCTGCGCGGAGAACACCAGACAGGATTTCCTCCGGCCGCGTGTCCTTGAAACCACCCTTCCTACCCTGCAGGAATAAGGTTAACGCCACGGTCACTCATGGCTGCAGGGACGGCTAGCAAACCACCTTTGTGAGAGCAGAACGGACTGCTGCGACTATTACCACATCATTGTCGTGCTTCGCAAGCACTTTGGCCTTTGCGCTAGACATAATTAATGAAGCGCTGTAGAAGAAGAAATCGAGGTTCACGTTCAAGAGTAGTAAGTTACTACAAGAACGCCCGAAGGGGCTTATACATCCGGCTATGAAACATTCATGTGTTTACCGAAACCGGCACAACCTCAACGCCGGCTATTTCCGGTGGTCATGTGACAAGTCTCTCAGTTAATGCGATCATGATCACAGAGAGACTAGGTACTAGCGAACACTCAAATGATTCGCGTCTATAGTACGCTCCACCCAAGCCCGCGTCTCTTCAAAATTCCAAGGTCGTCCGTACTATGTTACACTTCAGTTCCTTGCAGTGGTCACGCTGCCACCAGCTTGAGCTTTCACACTGGGTAAACCATTGGACCTATGGTATATATGTGTTCAGTGCATCATAGAGCGGATGTTGCTCTGTACTTCATATTAACGAATCCGTGTTGCTAGTTTCATATTGCTCTGATGTATCGAGAAGCAGACCCAAAGTCAAAGGATCTTGGCATTGTTGTCCCACAGACAGCACTTGCCCATCGACATCATTGGGTACAGTTACAGTGGCCTTGCATTCCCCATCGAATGTAAACAAGATCACAGCACATATATTTGAGAAGATTTTCGAGTTCAAGGTTTTCCGTGCGTGCCTCTCATTCAATGCCACTGGAGCGTGTTTCTCATTCGTCGAATGAAGGAAATGTATGTCCTCCCACTTTCCGATTGGCATGTTGTGAAGCTCACAATTAATCGGGTCATCAACCTATCTGCCCAATGCAGGTCGAATATTCCATACACAATGTTGGGGCGTTCACGATAGGTATTCATTAATGTGATACAACGGCTACTCCTCTAAAGCGCTCTAACATCACTTCTAGAATCCGCTCTATTTGTCGCCACCTTGATACGCTCATCTTGCACAATCAATTACTTAGGCGAGGTATTTCGTGGACAGCCTCTTCTCTTACATCTGTGGGGTGCTTACGCTACGGTGGACATCGTGCGGAGATTCAACAAATCATATACAGCTATGCTGTATCTATTGGCGTCGAAATTCACTTCAATCACCGTGCCAAGAGGTACTTTACTTTGAAGATGAAGAGAGCGAGAAAACCGGCGTTATCATCCAAGGGCCAACATTCGAGGTCGATCTGATAATCACCGCTGATGGCGTTAAGATTCAGCCTAGACGTTACATTCCGGTAAACAGATCCCGTTTCTTTGACGTTCTTATTGTATAATCTTTTATTATTTATTTGATAGGGGTATAAGAACAACCTGCGATCCGGGTATGTAGTCTTCCGAGCATGGTTCGATGCTGAGGAGCAAGGCATGGTCAAGGCTCTCACAGATTACACATGAAAAAACAAATGATCCTTTCTACTAATAGATAGGTGGTCAAAATGCTGCTTATGGAGAAATCACAAATCGACGACCACTGCAGGAATGGCGTTCGACGTTTCTGAGTCATGGGCTTTCCCTGGAATAATAGAAAATGATCTCAAAGTAGTTGACAGTGAAGACCATTGATGTGCCGCCGCTCCATCCGGGGCTCCCTCGTTCGTCGACTGGTGACTCATCATTCGAGATCTCCGAACATGGATTAGCAAGACAGCACCTATCATGCTAATTGGAGACTTCATTCATTCCATGGTATAGCACGCGTCAGCAGAATGGCTCTCAAGGAATGGAGGATGGTCGACAATTATGACCGTGTTGTAAGTCGCAGGCAAAGAGTGTGCTCCTCTCACAGCGAAATCATGGGAAGATAAAGCGTCACTGAATGAAATCCTTCAGACTATCGAGCTAATTGCACTGTGCCAGGTACCGGTAAGTTTACCGTGCAGCTTGTGGGATAAGCAATGGCCTCAGTCAAAGCCCGGAGACTAGATATGCCGAGACCTGGCTGGTTGCTCGCATTTGACGCCGAGGCGTACGCCTACAATGTATATGATGGGCTCACGATAAAGATCCAGGAAAACGGGTATCAATTGCTCGATTGCCTGAATTCCCCAATGCGAATGTCAGGTCTTTCTGTCCAGTGTTACAGCAGACGAAGTACTTGCGTAGGTAGAACGAAGTTTGCGAACAGGGGAAAAACCCGCCGCATCCAAACTTTGGTGAGTGGCTCGGAATTTTTCATTTTCACTACCTATGTATGCCTGTTCTCCATTGCCAGTTACCAACCCCTCGTCGTGCTACAGCAGCTGATACATTTTCATCTCCTTGAACGCTACGACTGGATGGATGTTCATACTCCATGTCAGCATCGTCCGCCTTGCATTTGTGCCAGAAACCACTCACAGATGCGCAGGTCTTCCGCACTGGCGCCCTTCGAACGTTCGTTTCGTGGTATTGCCAGTGGTTCTGGTCAAATTGTTTATTCACTACACCTGTGGGGCTTAATAGGTACCTCGTGACTCGGATGGGCGTCCGGCGCCGCACGACCCATCGAGAGCGACATCCCCGACGCTTTCTCAACCATCACACCGATTTTCCAAGCACTCAGGAGGAAACCTTGCATTTTTTAAAATTCTGCCTAGGCACTGTATCTTTTCCCTTTCCTTGAGTCTATCCCTCGGTTTACGTGGAGACCTATGCGGCATCTCGAATTCGAACGTCCTGTTGATGATTGCGCCTCCCGGTAGCTCCGGCGCCAAGGTCGTAACAGTCGGCGGCGGCTATGGAGGGCTGGCATGCCAGTGTATCGTCGCGTGCACCAGCAAAGGTCATGAAATGATATTCTGTGAAAAAAATAAGGGAAGTCGCGGGCACATGGTCTTTCTAGCTGTATGCTGTTGGTATTTATGAACTATGACTTTGGTATGCAGGTGATGTCAGTCTGGGATAAGATAATGGTTCTAAGTAACAGATTCGACATCATTTGATACAGGTCCTGAGTTCGGGACGGAACGCTGGTCGTATCCTTGCACAATGGGGACTACCACCTGTACTTCTTGCTGAGGAGTCCCGTAGACTCTGGTCCGTCTGTGGTCATCGTCCCGGTCTCAACTTTCACAATTGCCTTGGAGAACTCTTTCCGTTCAACCGTTATTTGGAGCGTACAGTCACAACGAGTCACCGTGTCAAGATCCGTGGCGCAGTAACCAAATACGCCAAGTCCCTAGTGTCCAAATCAATCTGGGCAAGGAAGTCGCGCGCCCTCCTTGGAAGATGAAGAACGAGGAACTGGCGGAGTGACGACCACCGGTGCTCTATGAAACTGATTTAGTCATCGCCTCAGACAGCGCCAAGAGCTATTTAAAGGGGTGCGGTTGTGTATTGGTAAGGGACCGTGTGGTGAGGTTTCATCTGCGAGGTGCTAAGAGGACTAAGTTATCATGACAGGTTACACCCCAAATCGTCCAGATACACTGTCTATAGGGCCTGATTCGGTGCCGTCGAGAAAGGGGTCGATAAGGATCCCTTGACAACATGTTTGTGCGCGGACGGCGTGGACGTGTTCTATGGATAGACTGGTACGCGTTCATAGAAGATACCATAAACGTCCAAGTCACCATTCTCAAGCCAGGACATTCACATGAGGCTGTCCTCAAGTCGAAAGGAAACCGATTTCGTCGGTGACCAGTTACAAGTCAAGCACGTTGATGGCTGGAGCTTTTCAACACTTCAACGCCATGCAGGGACAGGCAGGGACAAGTTTCTGGAAACAAATCAGGTGAACATCTCTTCAACATTAACATTTTCAAGGGAAATACTGATCGTCCAGACAGGATAAAATCAGGCATCGACGGGTCAGCAATGCCCAACTTGTTTGCTCGTGATAAATGGCATCAAGCGAAACTGGATCAGCGTGGAGAATGTGTTGATCCACCACGCCTCAGGTGTCGGTGGTTGTTCACTTTGGATGCTGAGGCTCGTGCATACTCCGGCGTCTATGGGACGTTGTCAAGAAGATTAAGATTAAACAAGAAGGTTGTTCGGGATTTTTTCATCGCTGGAAATACAGTCTTGCTCCCGCTTCCTAACTTGAGAGTCGTTGGCTGTACAGCATGCCCTCGGGTGCTTTGGCGGAGATGGCAAATGAAGATGAACGGTGTCTGTGATCAATGATCGTTCGACTTACTTGTTTACTAGGCAACTGGACTTCTTCCGTCAATAATGAAGGTCCAATCGTCGCACGCGCCGCTGGGGCGGAAGATGCTGTCCCCCCAATGGGGTTCGTGACCGCATGACCGACGTACCACAAAGCTTGTAATGGCCCCGTCCCATTCCATCGCATGAACCATGGTCGAGTACACGAGAAGAGTAACTGTGTGAAGCTTCAGAGCATGCCAGAGCTCTTTCATGGCAACCAATAACATCCAGGCTATTATCTTCGGAGGTGGTTACGCCGTTATTGGATGCGCCGTTGGAAGCAGTGCAAGAGGAAGAGGAAGGGCCACGATGTGACCCGGGTCGTCTTGGAGAAAGTTGGAGAAACGAAGCTCCTTGGTAAGTCGTTGGATTTGTTGTCATTTGGACGACATGCCAAGTACCCCCTCGCTGGCAGGCCACGGCGATGTCACGATGCGTTTCTTCACTTGTTTCCCGTAATGACGTCAATAACATACATATGACATTTTGTATAGGCTATCAGTCTTGGACCTAACGCTGGGCGTATCCTAGCTCGATGGGGCCTCCACAACGAGTGAGAAGCTCCCCACCCGACTCCCAATAACGCGACTGACCCGTGCTTTGCAGGCTCTGGGATATCTGCGGGCATGCCTCGGAGTTACTACACCCACACAATTATTAGGGCGGTGTAGTCCATGCCCTCGCCATTGTTCGGTGTACATGCTTACAACGGCCACCAAGCACTCATCCACGATATAATGTCCCGTCACACAGTTTTTCTCGGTATAGACACTCGAATGCCAGGGGAGGAAGCCATCGACCACTGTGGAAACGACGACACACTCGAAGCTGGGGTTCTTCTCCGTCCGGGGGAGAAATTAGAGGTAGGCTTTGGTCGTTGGTGCCGATGGCATCAAGAGCCGACGAGAAAAAATCTGTTGGTTTGCATTCCTGTCGAGTTTCGGGAGGTGAACGATGGGTGACGACTCTGACAGGGGTATCAAGATCGACCTCGTCCGTCCGTCCGAGACTGAGGAGCAAGGCGTCGACACGGACACTTTGCCTTTGACTGATTGTCCGGCAAAGATGGAGACATGCTAGGTGTATGGATCGATAATTATAAACGTCACAAAAGCTGAGCCTGAAACACTCAAAGAATCCCAGGATGCCCACATGGTCGCTGCGTCTGCCCGCCGATAACGTGTCTCGTTACTCACAAGTATGTTCGCTACACACATGTGCCTTAGTGCACAGGGACGATAATCATGTCGAGGGTAGCTGGTCTGCACCCGGACGCATCGAAGATGTCTTGGAAATTGTAAAGGTGTGGGACCCATGTTCTGATGCTGTTATATCTATATCGAGGGCACTATCCTGTGTAGACGGGAAGCTGACCATTCATGATAAACTTCCAACCTGGGTCAGTAAAGCGGGCCATGTGTTAGTGATTGGCGACGCTGCGCACCCTTTCCTTCCGTGGGTCTCTCTCTATATATAGTCCGTGAACATTTAATTAATTATGGATGTGCAAAAGACGAGTATGCAGGGTGCGACCCAGGCGATAGAAGATGAGGAGCCTCGCCGGTGAGGACGAAGGGCCTCTGGCCGCCAGAGCATGGGAAACCATCCAG
Organism: Gyrodon lividus; assembly: GCA_014904945.1. Classification (NCBI taxonomy): domain Eukaryota; kingdom Fungi; phylum Basidiomycota; class Agaricomycetes; order Boletales; family Gyrodontaceae; genus Gyrodon; species Gyrodon lividus. Next base: position 328,305 of record MU127450.1, read on the forward strand.
TAAGCGTTTCAGTCCCTGCTACCACTTATCCTTATCTAGACTGGAGCAAACTGTGGGTTGACGCCCGGCACACATATACGACCGTGTACGCAAGACGCAGTTGATGGGAGAAACCACTCGCGACGAATGGCCACGCAAAGATCGGTGACAGGAGGGGAGACCTTGATCTGCCCATGCTAAAATGGCTGTTAGCTTGTTAGCCTTTGACGCTGAGGCACACGCATATTCCATCTTCGACGGGACAGCGAAAAAGAGAAAAAAGAAAAAAATTATCCTCGAGAATGGATATCGGTTGCCGTCCCTTGAAAACTAAAGGTACAGCAATGTGACTCTGCACTTCTTGAAATGAGTGTGAACCAATGTACATAGGTATACCTCAATGAATGGCATTTTTTAATCGCCGTGATAAGACGTCCCGCGCAAGTGACCGTAAGTTGATCCACGCCATTGGCATGGCATTTCTTTCTCAGCCGGTCTCGAAGACGTTCTGATCATCATCCGCAGACGCACTGTTCTGTTCGTTTGTTAGTCTTGCTGAGGTGGCGGGTCAGCGCTGTCAGGATCAAAGACTGTCAGGCATGAACACACCCCTCACAGGCTGCGCTGCAGGAAGAGCGTATCATACGCAGTGGACGTATGCTTGATTAATATGTACATGTATCATGAGGGTTGTCTGCACCTGGGCGTAGAACAATCATTTGGCCTACTTGCTTCATGGTGTTTCCTACCAGGTAATCAGTTGCCCAAGAACGTTGTGTGGCTAGAAAATGGACAGGTTCCCGCGCTTTTCCTCCAATATCGATAACGTCCCACCTGTGAATGGAAACTGCCAATGCGACGTTGGCCTTTCCAAGTGACTCACTTGCGGGCGATAAGGATAAGTCATAGCCTAGCCTGCGATGACGGTGTCACAAACGGCATTGATGTCGGAGTACCGCTGACGTCGAGAGCCTCTACGGATCAGGAAGCTGGTGGTATATCCCGAGTCCCTCGATTTAGGTGAGCCTGCGAACCCGCTCCGATCTGGTAATCTCATTCGCACTGGTCGCGAGGGACGTTTTCGAGTCTCAATATGCATTCAATCTGTCTTCGAAGCCCGGTGTTACCTCGCTGCGGAACCGCCCCGGAGAAAAAAGAAAAAGAAAGAAAGAAAGAAAGAAAGAAAAAAAGAAAAAAAACTCTGTGGAATTCGAAGATTTCGAAGACCCAAAGACGGGCTGCCAGCTTTTCCGGCAAAAGTATCCCGCAGTGACCCAAACCCCAATCCCCGATCCCCAAACCCCAATCCCCCAGCCCCCAGCCCAGCCCAGCCCAGCCCAGCCGATTGAGAGCCTGGCAGAGTAAACGCGGGCACCCGAAAATGCCACATGTACAGGTTCCAGAGTCCAGACTATCTAATTTTGTGCGTACTAGGGAGCTCTAAGCCATGGCTTGAGACGGCATACTCCCGTGAAAGGTCATATGAGATGTAAATGTGCGGCTTGCTACCGTGGTAATCGGAAGAGCCCGTGAAACGTCCTTGGTGAAGAGTTGCTCGTTTTGATTGGCGCAAAGAACCCACGATACATATGAACTTCCATGCAGATCCGAGTCCACGCGAATGTCGGCGGTTCAGCTGAGTTGCCCTATATCCAGGGTTTAATCCACACGCTAGTCGCACCCACGATGGCTGGGATGTACGTCCTTTATGTTCGTCACAGTTCGAGCCATCGTTCGCATCCGGTGTGAGGTCATGAAAAATAATAATGACCGTGAACAATATAACACGACATCCTGGATCGTCACCCTGGCTGGTCTGATCTGCCGGCCATCAGCATAAGCGTGTGACGTGCTCTTCCATCGCTCATACGATTCAGCGGACAAATCGCCTTCCCGCACGCTGCCCCGGTGGAATGGAGATACCCGACAGATAACTTCACCAAGACTCGTCCACGGGACTTTGCAAATTCATTCACGCAAGACGACCTTTTCCCTCACAGAGGACTCGCAGCGTGGATACGGCGCGTGATTGTATCATCTGGATCAGGCATCATGCATCATGCATCGCTAGCGTCGGTGATTACGCTGCCCTCGGACCGTTGATGAAACAGCCAGGTCCCTGAAATGAACAAAACATGCTGTAAATGCTTTCACATGCGCTTTCACAGCAGAGATACCAATATCGTATCTTCGGACCAGCCTTCGGGAACTTCTCATGGCATGTGTACATTGGGGCTTATTCGTGGCCTCTCCAGACGTTCTCGGCGTCAGAATAATATGTGCACGAACAAGTTGTCCTGTCTCGGATGCGCTCAACAATCGATCAGTGTGATTTCCTCAGATCGACTACCTCCACGCATCTGCCCGACTTCGATGCCCGGTATAAAGGATCAGCAAATCAGCGATAGGAAGAGCCCAGCCAATGCTGCCAGATCTTGGCATGTCACGTTCTCCACAAGGTGGTGTCAATGCGGGAACATTGACAGAATTCAACTTGCCCACTGGGCAGACACCAATCATTGATAGTGGTCAAAAAGGTTAAGTTTCCGGAGATAAATACGTATGCGGTCGTAATTGGGTCCAATGAAAGCGAAGGCATACTAATACAGCAAAATTCCAAGAAAGTGCAGGGTACACGTTCGACTACGATTTAGGGCGTTTTATACGAAAACAAATACGAATACTGTCAAAGGCCATATCATCAGAATCGGAATAATTACGGGATCGTGCGACTGGCTGCATTGTCGCAGCCGAGCAAAGAATCTACTTTGCTAGATAATGCAAGAAGACCAGCCAAGCTACGAAGCGACAAGCACCGAAGCACATTTTTTAGGTCGGTTAGTATAAACTTCTCCACGGAGCTCCGGGCTGCCAAGGAGGGCTTCACGCAACAGCTTCATGAACACTGGAAGGCCGCATGTCCACGTGGTGGTGGAGACGAGGCGATCGCTGACGAAGAGGCAGAATATGATCATGACCTCGGTCAGATGACGAGTATGCGGCCGTGCGTGCAGCCGGTACATCAATCCAAGATTGAATCTCCGGCAGCTGATTGGGGTGCTGTGGCTTTCTTGAGTCAGGTATCGAAGTAAGTGGTGCGATCGAAGGGTGACTATAGTGGTATGGTGCAAGTGGGGCAACATGCGTGGAGATAGGAGGCAGCTGCGTCGACTGTGGGGGCGTTCTGGGGCGCGTCATAGTGGTTGCCAACGGCCCTCGTCGGTGGGGAAACTGGTCAGGTCTTGACCGACCATGGGTGCGCTCAAAGAGACCACACTTGTTGCAGAGCTACAAGTGTGTCAATGTCGTAACACATTGGGAATTGGAAAAACTCTTACCACTTTGCCGGGACTGAGATTCGATCGCCTCCATGTGGAGGTATCCGTTGTGCAGCAGTTGAAGCATCTTCTGCGAACTCTGTCGCTCAATTTCGTTGCGGCATCGTCCGTGTAACCAATGGTGTAATGGTTTTGTCCTGGAAGAGGGTATGAAAGCGACCCACTCTCGCGGGTTGTAGCGCTACTGTGCGGAAGGATTGGGCTGTTGTAAGCCGGCGAGACATGGTATGGGTGCGAATCATGTGAGTATCTATGCTCGGGGTGTGGCCTTGAGCTGTAAGAATAGCTGTGAGATGACCGTCCAGAATCTCTGACGGGATCGTGAGGGTACGGCCTTGATTGCCGTACCATCTGCTCTTGAGAATAGTACGGATCAGAGTAAGCCGAATGAGACTCAACCGAACGGTCGGTGGACGATCGACGGGGTGCCGGCGACGACACTGAAGAGCGATCGAGTGAAGAAACCGACAAAGAGGGTGAGTGAGTGAGAGTCGCTATCGGCGGGGGACTGGGTCTGCGGTAAGAGTGATCATAGCTGTAGTCATAATCACGTCGGTGACTAGAGTGTATCAAGGACGTTAGTTGGAATGATATGGAGTAGACCGGATCAATGATACATACGAAGACGGCATTGGCATTGATTCGACACGATGAGGCATATGAAGAGCAGAGCGGGTGGGCGCTTGTGATGAGAGGTGGGAGGGGAGAGGAAAGCCGAGTGAGGGATTATTGACAGAGTGTTCTGATTTATGAATGGTAAAGGATGTCGAGAACTGACAATGGATCAACAGATCAAAAGACGGCGCGACATCGAAGAAAACAAAGAACGAACACCGCGCTGATCAAAGGGATCAGGAAGTCTTAAATTTGGCAGAATGGCTGTTTGGAGAGATCTGGTGTCTAGTTTTTGGAAAAGGCAAGTGTTTAGGAAAGAGGGAGTCTGGTAAGGGCTAGGCTGACCGTTATCCGGAAGGCGATGATGAGATGTAGCAGTGGATGGTTCACGAGGGGACAAATGATGTGGTTCTGATTGTTGGGAGCTGTGGCGGTCTTCCCTGAGGAATTGAGGTTAAGAATGATAAAAGGAGAGGTTTGGGTATTTGAGGACTTGCCAGGGACTGACTTTGCTCTTCTGAGAAGGTTCGCTGTGCGGTACAACGGTCTGATGATCCGAATGGGAGAACATGGGTCCGGGTGGTTGAGGGGGAAACGAATGTTCTGAAAGACATGAATCGGTTACAGACATTCCGTGTCCTCAACGTGTCCTTCCTGCCCTTGTCTATTGGCCCTCACGAACCTTTTTTCTTTCTTTCTTTCTTTCTTTCTTTCTTTCTTTACAGTAATTCTGTGCAGGGCACGTACTACACGATTCCGCAGGAAGCAAGGACGCCCGTAGAACAGCCGCTTCCAATATTAATCCCATCACTTTTTTTCCTTTTCATTATTTTTCTATATTGCCAATTATTATTCTCACTTGACCATAAATGGATCTTCCACAAGCGGAGTTCCAACATATGTGTTCTCATGCCGCCACGGCACAGCCGGCTCGGTTCTCACGACGTCCTTTTTAATCGCCGACTTACGAACAATTCAGCGAGCTGCCTCTCAACCGTTGTCAGATTTCTTCACCCTAATCACGGTCGTCCATCGGAAAGCCGTAGCAGGAGCGGACAATTCACTGCTTCTTATCCGCGAAAAGTTCGCTGGAACACGTCGGAATTGAAAAATAGGGGATGCCCTAGCCCCCGTGCGAGGTACCGCGATCATCCTTTTCTGTTCGTGTCCAAAATTGCGTGTAGGGTATCAACTTGATCGCCTACCCTATCACATCGACCCTGTGCCATCAATCAGATTCCGATGCCTTTTTTCATTTTTGAGATACTTGTATTGATATTCATGTCATAATACAGCCCCATATGGCATCAACATAATTGGCCGATACGATACTACAAGGCATTTTCCGTTCCTCCGACTCTGCCCGCTGTCTCTCATATAACACTTGTTCCTCCACAACCTTCATTGCTGTACGAGTTCCCTACAAAGAACCTATATCACATCTGGTGACTGACTGACTGACATCTTGATCCCACATCATAAACCTAGCGTCTACCACCAGTACGGCGTCTTTCAATGACCCCTATCGCACTTGTCCAAATAAGTGCAGGTGCAGGGACACGTCGCGATATGAAAACTACCGACATATATCTTCGATCGACTGTGGTCTACTATGAGGGATTCAGTCTGCTCACAAGTTACTTGCACCTCGAGTTCAACTTCTATGCCGCGCTGGATTATTCGAGTTATACTTGTCACGGTCGTTGCCATCCCAAGTTTGGAAAGATTCCTTTTTCTCGGAACACAGCCCTCTTTCACGTCCAAATCTACGACATGACGTTGACCGATGGCAACCCGAATGTGAACGCGCGGAGCATGTGTATCGTTGAGCTAAAGCGGCATGAACCGCCTCACTCGTCTATGAAGAGGTTTGCATAAATCTCCTTGGTCTAGAAGCCACAGCTGGCAACTTCTTTACTACATTGGAGTCTCGACGAGGGAAAACTCATCACCGATGCCGTCAGCCATCATGCCGCATCACCGCCCTCAGTAGGTCCCGGCATTTTTACCTGCATATCATAATCAGCGATCAATAGCGTCCTTTTTTTCCACATTAGGTAGATGACGCGAACGACGTCGTAGTACATGGAAGAACGTCGACGCAAAATGTTCGGGAGACGTGGACTCCTTGAAAGGATCTGACACGTTGGCGATCGTTTGGGAGACCATTTTTTCGAAGCCGTGATCACTTGATGCTATCGCCACTCACGTATCATCATCAATCCATGTTTGGCGTCGGAGCGCTATTTCTACGCCCCCAGTCCCGTAAGAAGCGATAGGATAGGCATAAACGAACGACTTTAGGCTCTTCGTGTCTCCCAGCCAGCGAGTGCGCTGTCATGCCCCCCTGTCAACTCCGTAGTGACCTTCATCGCTACGCAATTGGTTCCATACAGTTCTGACGTTTCATCCTGTTGTCTTTGTCCACGCATGCCGTTCTATTTTGCTGACGCGCACCGTTTCTTCAAACACGGTTGTTGGTGGCAACTACAACTATGACTATGTATAGTGACCGCTGTCCAAATCGCTGGCACCTTTGTGAACCGATTCTCTGAACACTCCGAAGACTCGTCGACATTAGCCTCCCCCTTCCGCGTGCCACGTGGTGCACGCTCACTGGGCAAGACATTCGCTTGAGAAGACCATCTGGCGCGTCATACCGACTCGTCCGACATATCAGACAAGAAGCCAACGCCCCTAACACCGACTGATCAACCATTATAGATCTAGATTTCACAGTCCAATGCAGTCTTATCCCCAAATCCCGTTCCCAGCATCCCATGTCTAGCTAGACTCCCAGACTCCCACTAGCCACTCCTCGATGGCAAAGTATCCCCAACTCCGCATATAGCTATTATGCAAAGTTCATGTCTTGGCGCTGGTCCCCTGTCTCAACTGGAATTCCGCAGACGACGCCCCTTGATGCGGCGACGCAGACCGAGGCTATGACATCCTGAATTATTTCCTCAACAAGAGATCAAGGTCACAGGGGCTGAGCCTGATCGATTTACGTGTTCTTTATACTAAGGAGGGGGGGAGGGGCTCCTCCTCCACAACTCGCCTCCGTTGCCCACATGGAATTGTCATGAAAACACAGTGGGGGCATCTCGTCCGCGTGGAATGAACTAACGGACTTGGGCCATGCATTGTTCTCTGTGTGACGCCGTCCAATATGACAACGTTTCGTTCAAGGGCCTGGCGCTTTTGTGTTGTTTCCGACTGTCACAGACTGACAGCGCTCGATGTTTGTAGGTAGGCACACAGGACAAGGTCGCCGTCGATGTTTGTGTGATCCGGGCGTCCCCATCAGGACGCACGCTGAGACAGAACGCAATGGCAATGGTGAGTTCCCACCAGACTTCCCGATACAGCCGAATCCACTGAAAACCTACTAACTGCACGGATCATTTGTCACCACTCTTGTGGACCACGCCACACCCATTGGGTATCATGAAGTGAGTTAACTTTGAGGCTTACATTTGTCACATTGTAGGCGTCAATCTCTCGTCGATAGGCGTTAAGTAGTTCGACACGATCAAACAGCGGAACTTTCACCAAAGGCCGGTCATCTCTTGATCCATGATGATGATGTATTACGACGCATCGATGATGGGGGTATACTGTGGTGTAGTAATATCTGTGAACGGGTCCGAGGACACAGGGATGATGTCCACGTGAGTTTCATATTGCACCAATCATTATGCCAGTGATGGGCGGATCAGGGTGCACTGATGGGAATAGTACGACTACTGGTGAGATCCTTTTTGGTCCGGTAATCAGACTTTTTGTGTCGCATGATGTTCAATTGTCCACTTCACTAGGAGCTGGTGAGAGGGCGTTAATATGGCTCGGGTAAATGTGCACATGGGACATAGCGAAAGGCATTTCCCAATTCGAGTCTAGTGGGAACGGGTGGGACTTGACTGCGGTCACGGGCAATGAAAGTGCCTGTGGCCAGGTACATACAGGTACTAGTACGCCGCATGGATGTTGTGGGTGAAGGTGTATTAATATTGATATCAATCTTTTGACAGAATCTAAGTTGTCGTTGATCACTGATTCAGTGATTGATCTGTGACTGTTTGAACGTGAGAGAGCAAGGACTGGCTTCTGGCCGCAGGGCGGTGACCTGGGGTTGTCCTCGAGGAGTGACTGATGACTCGATGGGGTTAACGCGTCTTAGAACATCTTTCCTCTGGGCGAGCACAGGCTGAAATCCCGTTCAAGTCAGCCAAGAGGTAGTTGGCACCCTGGACATAGTTTCGATAATCGAGGGTTTGATCTAGCTGTGGGGACCTGAGTTTCAGATCACCAAGTATCAGCTTACATACTCATCGTCTTGTCAATACGGGGTCTTTGGCCCCGAGATGACTACGTGCGTCGGACTCGAGGTCCAAATCGGGTCCCCCACAACTCGGCGCGAAGGCATACCGGACATACTCTCCATCATGAATCCAAAGGAAACCGTAAAGACGGGCTATGACGCCCTCTCTCTGCTCTACCGCCAAGACGACGCACCATCAGGGCAATACGAACCTTGGATCGCACAGCTATTAGACGCTGTCAAGCCAACCCTACCTGCACAATTCCTCGATATTGGATGTGGCTGCGGTATACCGGTCTCCCGCGACCTCACCGCCGCAGGACACACCGTCACCGGCATCGACATCAGCCAAACGCAGATCGAAAGAGCAAAGACCCTTGTTCCGGGGGGTCGCTTCTTCTGTCTGGACATCACGAGCGATGTAGAGGTCTCTGCAAGTGAGGCATTTATAGAACAAGGGAGATTTGATGCGGTGGTAGCACTGTATGTGCTATTTCATATGCCCCTTGATGAGCAAGCTGCATTAATGCGGCGGATGGCGGGGTGGCTGAGAGAAGGCGGTCACTGTTTGATGACCGTTGGGATTCGGCCATGGGAGGGAGTGTTAGCGGGTTGGCTGGGAAGTGACGAGAGCGTTAAGATGTGGTGGCAGCAGACTGGTATCGATCAATATCGGACCTGGGTTAAAGAGGCAGGGTTCGAGATTGTCGAGGATGAGCACATTGTCGATCCCTATGGAGCAGACGAATCGCCAGGCTTTCGGTTGTTGCACTTGGTGAAAAGATCTCAACAGCCACTAGCAACCCTAGCAATTGATAGTCTCATTACTGATATCCAGTGAAAACTGGCTATGCTACTAGTAAATACTGATAGATGCTTCTCCACTGCCATTGTACATTGTAGTTCGTGAACGTAAACCTTGATGGAGAAGTCCAAACATCAGTACATCTATCCATTGCCCTAGAGAAATCGATGAGATATCACAGATACTAAGGTCCAAACGATTAAGCCGTGACAGATACCATAAAACCCAGCGTCTTCACCATCCGGAGCTGTCTAACAAAGGCAACCCTGGTCACCGTGCATCTGATCTTTGACTACCCCTCCGACTCCATCTCTGTGGAACTTTCCAAAAGCGAATGTGCTGATGCCGTTGACCATATACGTACCGTTCCATCGTGACTTCCGGTGGCAAACATCATTGGATCATCTGTTGCGTTGTTCCAGCTGATGCACATCAGGTCCCTGAGCTCTGGTATGTTCGGAGGAGGAAGGTAACGAAGGAGAGCAGCAGTGTCTCGATCCCAGATGTGAACCTCACCCACTGGTTGGGCGAGAACCATTAGCTGGGGCTGCAGGCTAAGACGGAGATGGGACAAACTTTTGCCAACGCAAAAAACGAACTGTTCGTCTCTACCACCAAAATAACATGATCCGGCGATGGATGTGGGAACGTTGAGAACGAATGTGTGTTTGAGATCGAGCCGGGAGGTGGAGCTGCTTTCTCCGTTTCCCTTGCCTCGGTCCTTCAAAGTCTCCAGTTTCCAGAGCTGGGGTGCCGCCTAAGGAGCCAACTATTAGCAAATCATGACACATGATCAGCAGTCACATACCTGCTCGAACGACACGAGGACAACAAAAGTCCTCTTCGCCATGACGATGTCGCGCACATCATCAAATAGAGGTGTTTGACTGAGACAGAAGTGAGTGTTGACTTGCAAGACCGCGAGCAGACTGCTTACCTCTCCTTTCGTTTCGTCTGCATGTTGTACACTGGCAAACGAGGATCAAATGATCGAGCACTTCAGAGGCAGCGAGCACTTACCAATGATCCGTTTTTCGACTCTCGTGTGATAGGTGGGCTGCGGCCCCGCCGTCGGTGGTATGGAAGGACCTATACCTATGAGGCGCAAACAATCCGATGTCACGGCAACGTTGCTCAGTCGAATGTGTCCGAGATTGTAGGAATCCAAAACCTTGGAGCAGATAAGCCAGCTTTACCATTGCATCACGAAAGTTTCTTACCCTCCCATGCGGATCCTAAGTTGGGAGTGCCGTTAGCTTAACCACACCGTTGACTGAACTATTTACATACCAACTTTACCACATCGCTACCTTCGACTGACAGGAACCCTGATCACGATGGTCAGCGAGGGAAACCATGGGGTATCTGATATGACCTACCCTGTCCACTAGGAAGCCAAACGACGGAATTGACAGTTTTTCCCCGATCTATTGTTTGCTTACAGACACCATCCTGAACAGAATCTCAGGCTCGAGCACCAACATATTGAAATAGGCTATACCTCTGACCACATCTTGATACCGCGGGTAAAACGTGTGAGAAGTGCTCTACCATTGGGAGACCTTCAATCATCATGAGATCTACAGCAGCTGCGCACCAGGGTGAAACAATTTACCAAGCCACTTGGCTGACGAAGCCCCTAACGTGAACGAGCGTGCGATGAGACGTGGGACGCTCCTGCAACGGAAATTAGCTGTCAAATGATGTCACGCAACTAACCGCTTACTCCTACGCGGAAGATGACCGCAGTTCTGTCCCAACTGGTAGTCTGGCGTTACACCCCAAGCCGAAGAAGGCAACTTCGAAACCTTACCTCGATGTGGCCAGATACTTCCCATTCGGTGAGAATTGGACATGACGGACGAGAGCTTGATGGGGAGTGAGCTCTTGTGATATTTGCAGCGCTTTAAGTTGTTCTATTGCCGCCGTCATACGGGCCCCCCGCAGAGCCGAAAAGCCAGGTTCTGGAATTGGACTTGCGGACGTCTCAGGCTTCGCAGCCAACGGCGTTTGCCACCACGAATCTCTGCGTGGGAGCCCTGGTCTAGTGGGAGTTCGAGCAGATTGAAGCTTGATCACAGCCCGCACAGCGTTTTGGAAGCGCCGTCGAGGATAAGCGACATCTAGACTTGCAGCCTCGTTCTTGTGACCATCAGAGGATCCCGGATTTTCTGTGGAGACTGCGTCGACAGAGGGGAACCGCGCGCCCGTGAATGGAAGTACTACTTTTAGCTTCCGAGTCTCGGACACCCAGCCGAATAAGCGATTGAAGTACCCGCGTGTAATTGTGATGCGCCTGCTGCACCACTGTATAGCAATTCGATGTGCTCGCACTACTCCAAGGTCAGCTAAGTCGTTGAGAGCCTCGGCGATGAGCTCCTCGAGCCACTTTTGATCCTTGTGGCGAGAAAACGTCCAGCGTTCTAATGCAAACCAGCCAGAGATAGAAATAAGGCCGAGCAATGCAACCCCCTGGACACAAAACATTAGACTGAGAACGAAACACGACATTAATTCTTGAAAACGTACCGTCAGGACGACTATGATCGTTGAAGTAACTGGGCTCTACAGGATGGAAAGAATCAACACAAAGTTAAGTGGAAACTGCAGGATTCTTACCTGTCCGGAAGAGTAGGTGAAGAGTACGACCCCAGCAGAGAAGCAAGCGACGGCAATGACCAGGAAGACGAGCGGAGATCCTTTCATCCAGACAAGAACCCACCACGGAACTCGATGCAAAGGTGAGCGGCTGATATCACTTAGCGGGGATGATGCTGAGAAGCTAAGGAAGACCTCACTATATTGATTGCTTCCATGTCAAACCGAGGAGGCCATTTACTCCACTCGCAATGCTGAACACCAACGACGAAAGCCAAAATATGTTGACGCTGTCGGAAAGGATATTGCCTGTTGTAGTATATGAGTACTGCAGCAGCGTCGCATCCACAAGGCCGAAGAAGATGGATAACGTTGAGACATTCAGCAAGTTCTTTATCGCATGTTGTTGATGGAACCAGATAGTTGGAATCCCTGTGTAGCCAATGGGTATACCGTAAATGCATAGGTTTTCACACCCACCAATCTCCATAAAGATGGACAGTGCGACAGTGATGTTGTCGATGTGACTGCCGATCTCCGTAGTTAGGTCATGTGTATAGCGCTGCACCGCTGGGGACCGAAATTGGTCTGGAAATTGGGTTGCGTGAATTCCAGAAAACAACAAAGGATGAAAACACTGACTCTTGTATCCATACAGACAAGTAGCCCAGTACTAGATGTATGGTGTGAGAAAGGCACGTAACAATGAGCGAAATGCTGCATACGTTCAAGTCGCTTTCGAACGCCCGCATCGACTGACTGATGGCTTCATCGGTAAATTCTTGAAACTCGTTAAGGCAATTGGAGAATGCTCCGACATCCCTGGCAAAATTCTCAAGTTGTGCGGGAAGCATCTCGGGGTCAAGAGGACCCTGTAAGAGGGGTGCCGATGGACGACGCCTCCAGCCTGGCCGTCTTTCCATAAAATTAGGGTTCAGAGGCACTTCCTGGGTGTTTCGAGTAATTTTGCGGGGAAACAGGTATGCAGCGTTCTCTCGAAACAAGAACAAAATCTTCGCAAGTCGTTCCTGTAGCTTAGAGGCAGAAGACACTATCCCAACCGAGCTCCCCAGTTGTCGAGAGGAATTTGCAAAATCACGAAGCTGGGCAAGAATGAGATTGGGTATGATAATGAGCTTATTTCATACCTCCTTGTCAAGATTTTCGACCCGTCTTCGAATTTAGAAAGGTGAACATGGACGGAGATGAGAAAATAACTAGCAATTACCTTTCGAACTTGTAGAACAGTTCCGCGCCTGCATTCTGTAGTTTTTCATCTGTCGAAGGTGCTGCGGAAGAGCTCTAGCGTGGTTCGCAATGATGAAGCGTCGACTTACGTGAATACTCCTCTGAGGTGGATGGGTAACTGAAATCTGCGACCTCTTGTCAGCACGGATGGTGCAACCACATATCGGAAACCTTACCAGCTTGCACTTGGTTGTCTTGTTTTAGCTCAGCTAGCACGTCTAGAAGACTGCACAACGCTCGTCTCCGCCTGGGATTGATCCCCGTACCAAAGTTGCGCAAAGTCCTTTGACTAGTCGACGTGGATCGAGCGCTTGTTGGTGGATATCGAGGTGTGCCCATCCACGTATCTTGATCAATGTTGTCCATCAGATGAGAATAGCACCAAGCCTGATAAAATTTGCAAGTGTGGAGGTGTTCGTAGAGCGATGTTCGTAAGTTAAGTATCGGGATTGGGTAAGGGGCGAGGAAGCTGCGCGGAGCTGCCAATGCACTGGCAGCTTCGGAATGGAAGCAAGTCCCTGACTGTGCCACACACACCTATCGCTGTTCACAGCAGGCGCCTTCATTCTTGAAGTAACCAACACGAACATGCGCTGCTTGCCATCATGATCGCAGATGCACTTAGACCGTCAACATAGCCCTGTGGAGACGGAGAAATGTGCAAATGAGATGGCGATAACGGTCCACTTTCGAGATTGTAATTGTGTACCACAGGCTTGATGAAATCGGCGAAATGTACGATTAAGCAAATTTGAGTGTTGCGTTGCCTTGGCAAGAAATCAGTGGTCTAGAGCTCATTCATGCGGAACGTTCACAAGCGTCGTGTACTTGCCTCGCTGCAAACACGCATGTCAGGATGGCTGTGGCTGGGCCTGGGATCTTACTAGTAGTTTCGATGTAATAGCACAGTATCCATATTTTCGTGCATAGTTTGGCACTAATTTCGCGTTTATCACTGTGCTAGCGCATGTGTGCATGATGGTCGATGAGCAGAGCTGCGAGGTTGATGCATGGTGTATGGCAGCAATCCGTGACAGGTCGGTAAATAAGTTCAAGTTGAATTCGACAGACGCCCATGACGATGTTTCCTTGAGCACACCCAGAACCTTCCGCAGTGCGAGGAGATGGCAGTCGAATTAACAACCACCATTTTGGCTAACAAGATAGAGAGGCAAACCAAGTTGACCACCAGAAACACAAATCCATTACTGTAACCGAGGAAAGCGAAACCCAAGGCTTTCATCGAAACCAAATTCCCAGAAATAGCTTGCAATGCTTGAGAACAAATCAAATATCTTGTCAAACATGTCAGCCTCCAACGACTCGACGATTTCTCCCTCGGAGCCCAGGAGTGGCGAGCTGAGGCGGCCGACTCGGATGTGTGGCGACCTCGCTTAATTGAAGTTGGGTGCACTTGACTTCCTGTCTGTAGGAAAAGCTTTATTCCTCGCGACGGGGGGCTGATAAACATATACGTGCTCATACACCAGATTGATTTGTATCTTCAGCTGTGCAGCGTTTCGTGAAGTTTGAACGATGCGGCAATGGGAACGTCACAGGTTCGTATATATGTTCCAACTGAGAACTACCAGTTTTTTCGTATCAATTAATCATCTTCAGTGCAACGATTGGACCCTACATCAATCATCGAGTTTCACCAGGGCCATGCTAGTGCAGACCTCCCGACTCTGCCTTTTCAGCTGTGACTTGCGAAAATGGGAGGGCTATCCTCGGAGTCCGGCCGTTCCCGTTCCTCGGTGGTCCTGTTAGCTTTCAAATAATCCCTTGTCTCGTGCTCGTGGCCGCGATGTGCTTCTGGAGGCGGTTCGTGCTTTCTCTTACTCTTCTCATCGGGCACGTGCCAAGATTCTGGCCCAGCCCCCAATTTTTCAAGCTACATCTGGGTAGGACCTGGTCACTTCGATAGTGATAGTCCTGTTGACTTTTGCACTTCGCTTTCTGTTATCGGATCGCGTGTTCAATCCTCATGAAAGATGTTGTCATCGTTTGACTGAATCACTGCTAGCCGGCGCATTAGAGCATAGATCTACTTCCGACGCAGAGGTCAGCAATGGCTCTATCATGTCATCTTCGATGCTGCCCATGCGATGGTCAGCCCTGGTTTGCACCTCTCTTGTTGCCTCACACGGTTTTTCGGATGGACCGGGTGTCTAGGTTTGGAAAATATTGGCGGTCGTGCTTCTGCAGTCACAAGCAGGTTCCTCGACTGGACACCTAACTTCCTTTGCAAGGTCATTTGCTCGAAAGATCATGGAGCTTCGGGAATACATCAATGCTTACCAGCGCTTTATCAATCCGCGGAGTTCGCAAACACGTGGTACTTCTAGCCCGCTGCTCGATCGCTGACCCTGCAGGAGATTATCGCGAATGGACAGGTCGAGGACGTCTCCTGATCTAATTTCACATCCGGAGATGCTTTGAGTGTCGCTCAGGCGGGCGTGGTGACTACTCAGCCGATTGCACTCAGCTTACGCCACGATCTGAATGGTCACCGGTCGTGCACATGAGATCAGACAGTGACCTTCGTAGTAGACGTGAGTCTATGCCTCGCTAGTGTGAACACTGACTTTTTGTTATACTGCCTCTGCGACGTTTGACATCGTGTGATCATATGTGTCAATAAGCTCAACGCTGAGATCCAGTGATCACGAATTAACCATCGACATTAATGCGTACACCAAACAGGTTGAGACTTTATACACACTACACAGAGCCCACGTCCAAGGTCCAGTTAAGGGTAACGTCAACACACGCCCTACCATTGCAACCCAAGTCATGCGAACCCTCGTCTCCAGCTCCCACATGCCCAACGAAGCACACACATTCAACTCCGGTAATCTCCGTTAATCTTCACGTATTCCTATATCATCGTGCAGGTCCATCAGCACACAATTTCAAACATGACAAACCAAACCCCAGAAACTCACATAACTAAAATCACAGGTCCAGTACCTCGCCCCTTCCCTCCCGCCAACCCCCTGTCCTCCGAGATCCACCCTGATCTCAAACTCTTCCTCCCCGAGTATCTCGCTCGCCCGTTCTTCGTCTACACCAACCGGTTCACCGTTCTCGAGGACTACCAAGGGCGTGGGGTTGGACGAAGTGGTAGAGGGGACGAATGAGACGCTGACGAGGGTGGGATCGAGCGGGATGCTAAGGGGTGTGGAGCCCGTCGAAGAGAGGATGCGGCCCCAGCTGGTCGAGTTGTCATTGTCAGCACACGCATGCATACACATACATACACGCGTAAAGCATGACCCACTTTGCGTCTTCTCCGTACAGCGCGGTTTTTACGAGTGCTGAAGTGCTGATTCTGGACGCGACACGGTGGGCGTCGGCGTATGTGGCTGCGTTCTATGAGTGGGTGAGTCTTGCTGTCACGACCGACATGAAGATAAGTGGAGATCCACCTCAACGCAAACCCCTACAAACTTGGTTGCGCCCTCACCGTCCCTTACGACAAGCTTCGCAAGGTCGACTGCGAACGACGTCAAGTGGTCTCTGAACGCGACGTACGCCTGGGGGTCGGTCAACTCATCGATTTCGGCGACCTTGGCAGCGCTCGCAGCACCATTCGCTAGGACTATGACGGTATCGTTCGTCGACATATCGCCGTCTACAGAGATAGAGTTAAAGCTCCTCTCGACAGCATACGTCAGTGCAGACTGTAGACTCCTCGGAGAAACGGGTGCGTCTGTGAGGATGAGACCGAGGAGGGTGGCGTGGAGGCCTGCAGCGGGAGGTGTACTCGACGCAGCAGCTGGCGCAGAAGCAGAAGGGTGGACGAGTCCGCCAGAACTACCAGCATCGCCCATTTGTGGATGGATCATACCCGCGCCTTTATCCATGCCTGCCATCCGGTAAGTCTTTCCGTTAATCTCGAACGTCCGTGCGCGAAGCTTGGGGAAGGTATCGGTGGTCATGAACGCGCGTGCAGCAGCATCATAGGCTGCCGGGGCAGGTGAGAGGGTGTAAGACGGGGAAGCAGATATATGCTGCGTTGAGATAGCGGAGAGGATCTTGGAGATGGGAAGGTTGACGCCAATAACGCCAGTAGACATGACGAGGGTTTCGGTTGTGCCTCGTGAAGCATGTTCTCGCAAGCCATGAGAAGTGAGAAGGGCATCGCCTGCTTTGGCCATTTCCCATGCATCCTCGATGCCCTTCTTACCGGTGACCGCGTTTGCGCATCCGCTGTTAACAACGACTGCACGTGCCCTTCCGCCGCTTTTTTGGAGGACCTCGCGGGATACAACGACTGGTGCAGCGCGGAATGCGTTGAGCGTGAAACATGCAGCAGCCGAAGTAGGATGGGGAGAAGTAGATAGGACGAGTGCGAGGTCTAGTGGGTCTGGTGAATCTGGTTTGAACTTTTTAACGCCGCAGTGAAGACCGGTGAGGAGGTAGCCTTTGGGAAGAGTCGACTCAGGGATGGGTGCATGGAGGTGATCTTTGGCAGGAGTCGATTTTATGGTGATGGTGGAAGTCGCCGAGATGGAGCTGAGACGTTTCAACATGGCAGAACGGCCAGTTGCCGAGGTCGCTCTGGAGAGTGCATGAGGAAGCATCCCCTCGTCGTCGTGCAAGACAGGAACGGAAAAGTTCTACTAGGTCAGGGAGAACCAGAGCGGGTTTTATATGCCCATGTTATTCTCGCAAGGGTCCTACAGCCAGCATACAGCAAATATCGCTCTACAGCTGGCACGGGAACACACTGAATGGAGTAGACATAACGCGAAGTTGGCGTACAGGAAGGAGGGTGATAAATGAATGATATATTCGCAAATGTTAGACTCCCTTTATTCCGGCGCTGCTACTGCTATACGTCGCCAGTTGATACAAACGGGAATTCAGTGATGTTCTGCCATCGCTCCGTTACTCCAACGACGCCTGTTACGAACACCGTAGAGTGCAACTCAACAAGTTGCATCGAGGGCAAAGAGCAGTCACCGACTGAGGCGTTTACTTATATGCGTGACAGGAGGGTCACACATGACATCCCTGTGACCTTGTCACGTCCACTCTCATCCATTGCTGCTCCCCCACACGATCAACGACGCCCGACTAACTCCTCAAGACAAAAATGGGATCAACAAGGTCAGTTCTCGATACAATCTACTTCTGCAGGCGTCTGCGACCACGATACTACCATGGGATGGCATCAGATGAAGTGAAGGAGATGGATGCAAGGACGGCTCTCCGGATGTAGTCTACCCAACACATCTGATTCGACCGCACTCCAAATCTCCAACTTATACCCGTCCTACAGACTTTACTCCAAGGGCCGCGTCCTCGGGCACAAGCGTGCCAAGCGCAACTCCAGTCCAAACACCTCCCTCATCCAAATAGAAGGTGTTGCCACTAAGGAGGACGCTCAGTTCTACCTTGGCAAGGTCCGTTCATTGTCGTTTCGGGTGGTGTCGTATTTTGACTAATGCTTGTTTCAACAGCGGGTGGCATTCGTTTACAAGGCCTCGCGGGAGATTCAAGGGTCAAAGATCCGCGTCATCTGGGGGTATGTCTGTTCGTCTATTCTTGTTTCAATCCAACCTCACCTGTTCGCCCTCCTCTTCCATCTACATCTGATATTACCGTTACTCGACCGCATCCAGCCGTGTAACCCGCCCGCACGGCAACTCTGGTGTCGTCAAGTCAAAATTCACCTCCAACCTCCCACCACGGGCATTCGGTGCTACTGTCCGCGTCGTACGTCCTTTCCCTTCCTCTACCCCACACGGAATTCTTCATTCCCTTCGTCTCACTAGATGCTCTACCCTTCGACGATCTAAATCGTCTTGCCTCCGTCGACCTCGCCTTATAAAGCAGAAGGTCCCCACCTGTATCCTCTTCTTTTACCTACGTATATTCGTATCGACATCCAAGAACATGTCCATGTCGTATGAGCCGCATGCATGCACACATATACAATCTAAAGACTTGCAAAAACACTTGAAAGGTCACGAATTTCAGTTTGAAGTGAAGTGGGTGGATCATTACCGGGTGAGTTTCTCGAGTCTGGGTGTGATTCGTGTCGGCAGACATACACCCCGTAATTGGACACTTGCGGCGGTAGAGCGTCTCGAGATTTGGTGCCACTCGATGAACTTCAGGACAACTTTTGCACAAGTAAGTGCAGCAGTGTACATGAACTTGGGAAGGAGAGATTCATCATCCAAAGTAAGAGTTTAGGCTCTGCATGATATGCGCTGGCGTAGTCTCGACGATAGAGTTCCACATAGTAAGTGTTTGCCCCAGTCACCACATTTGATTGCGGCCTTCAGCTACGCGCAGGAATGTAGCCAAAAGGGCTCATCAATCATTGCTACCGAACTTGAAAGATCAGGGTGTCGTGACCGAAGAAGCTGTGACGTTCAAATTCTAACTGGTGACTACCCTATCTATAAGGAAAGCAAATCGGCAAGGAGACCCGGTGCAGCAAATCGACAAGGACAAATCGACAAGGAGACAGTGTTAAAAGCGAACGCGAGGTTGGACTAATGACGCGTGACGGGCCATGCCAGCCAAATTTGGCGCAGGCGCCAGTATACACCAGAAAAGTCACTTGAGCCACAGTTGCAGGCAACAATCTCCCCTGGGTACAGATGGTAGGGGGCAGTCATGGCAGGTAATAGGTCTTGTTGACTATTACCCTCTGATCATTCGCGCAGGTGAGAGTGAGTTATATATTCGTAAACCGTTGTGAATCACAGTACTAAGTTACCTACTAGATGTGCGTGCACTATACATTACTTAGCCATTCAGTAGACGACAACAACTACTCAGAGAGACCTGCGTGAATAGATAGCGATCTACCGAATCTCGACCAGATAAAACTATAGTTCAGCGAGTGACGAACACAACAAACGAGTGTGTGGACAACAGGTTAACCACCAGAAGGAAAAGAGAAATTCGTCGCTCTTTCGTCCTCTCTGCGTCTTTCCAGATACGACGAATTTTCCGATTGAGAGTCTGGCGGCGGTGTTGAGTAGATGCGCACCACCCCGTCGTGACTTCCTGTCGCGAACATCATCGGGTCATCTGTTGCACAGTTCCAGCCGATACATGTCAAGTCCCCGACACCTGGTGTGTTCTGGGGCCGTATGTGATGTAGGAAGGTTGCAGTTTCTCGATCCCAGATGTGGATATCGCCGGCTGGGGTGTATCATCAGTTTTTCAACATAGATAGACATCAAAACGATACTAGCTTTTCGCAGCACACAGGACGAACTGATCATCTTTGCCGCCAAAATGACACGGTCCCGCGATATCCACGGGGAACTTCAGGACAAAAGTATGCTTGAAGCTCAGCCGAGACGTTAGAGCATACTCGGAGCGGTTCCTGTCTCGCACGATCTCGAGTTTCCACAGTTGAGGGGCCGCCTACGAAGAGTAGCAGATGGTCAGTGTAGCTGTGGGGGAAATGAAATGGAGAGATACCAACCTTCTCAGGCGAGATCAGGACGGCGGGAGTCTTCCTCGATACTGCGATATCACGCACATCGTTGGCGAGCGGTATTTGGCTGTGAAGACCTTCAATATTACGCCTATTGATGCAGATGAACTACGCACCTTTCTTTTGTTTTTGTCAACATATTATACACTGCCAAAGGTCACCGT
>MU127450.1:349454-380083 GCA_014904945.1 Gyrodon lividus
CGCATGTATAGACAACGGTAATTACCAAGCGACCTGACCGATAAATCCTCGAACATGGACGAGTATGCGATGGGTAGTGAAACTCTCCTACAAACAGGATCATTCATGGACCAAACGACATGAACAATCCACCGCTTACCTCTACACGAAATATTGCCGATGTCCAGTCCCGGCTGTAAACTGATTAGACCTGCCATTAAATAATGGTAAGTGGTGAGCTTACCTAGACGTCGCCAAGTATCGTCCGTTCGGTGAGAACTGGAGGTGAAGGACAAGTGCTTGGTGAGCACCCATATCTTGTGATACATCCAATGCCTTCAGTTTGCTCATTGCATTCCTCACTCGTGCCCCACGCAAAGCTGGCATCCCAGGATCTGTGAGTCGACCTGACAACATCCCAGATCTGTCAGCTAATGAAGTGTCAAACGACGAATCCCTGCGTAGGGACATTGGTCGGGGAGTAGACTGGAGCATGATTACAGAGCGGATCGCGTTTACAAAACGTTGACGAGCGTCGGAATGTCGTGAATCTGCGCTCTCCTCGCTGTGTCCTTCGGACGATACTGGATGCTCTGCGGTAACCGAGAAAACGGAGAGCACTGCATTATGTGTGGGGGTGGCCGACGTGGTATCTTGAGGGTAAAAGTGAGGTTGGAGAGAAACAGGGGGACGAGAGAGGGGCTGTGGTTGTACTTGCGTGCGTGGCAACAGTTCCGTGGGCGTCCTAGCGGTGGTCATCCGGTCAGTGAGCCGTCTCAAGTACCCTTGCGCAACGACAAGCTGCATGCGACACCAATGCAGAGCTGTCCGACTAGCTCGCACCGGGGCACACATACAATCAGTCACCTCAGAGATCACCCCCCCAAGCCATGTCTGGCATTTGTCTCGGACGAATAGCCATCGTTCTGATGCAAACCAAGCTGATACAGCAGCGACACCAAACGAAGTGACTGCCTGTCATGATTGTAAGGATCAGGCTCGAACGCGAAGCGGAGGGTTCGCCAACTTGCCGTTAGAACGGTGACTATCGTAGAGGTCACTGGTCCCTGAAGATAAATGCCTTAACATATGACGACATTGGAGCAGGTTTCGTACCTGCCCAGATGAGTACGTGAAAAGCAGGAGCCCCGCTGAGAAGCAGGCGATAGACATGACCAGGAAGACGAGCGGAGACCGTTTGATCCATACGAGGACCCACCACGGAATTCTGTGCTCGGGTGAGCGGCTCGATGATGTCATTCAGCCAGAGTGATGACACAGAGGAAAAATAAAGCCTCACTACATAGCCTGCTTCCAAGCCAATCCGAGGAGACTGTTCACTATAACAGCAATACTAAACACTAACGACGAAAACCAAAGAGCATTGACGAAATCCGATAAAACACTTCCCGTCGCGCTGTATGAAAACTGCAAAGTTGTCGCAGTGACCGCTGAAAAGAGTGTTGCTGCTGTCGACAAATTCAATACATTTGATGCAGCATGTTGTTGATGGAACCTGATTGTTGGGATACCTAAACAACCTATCAGTATACTACTTTGTCAGCACTCCTCCATACTAACCGATCCCAATGAACATGGATAATGTTCTGGTAACGTTGTCAATGTGATCGCCGATGTCCATAGTGAGGTCGTGTACATAGCGCTGCACGGCCGGGGATCGAAATTGGTCTGAAAAAAGGACACATAAGTTTGGAGTGCAGAAAGAAAAGTCGATGCTGGTGCTGACTCTTGTACTCAGCTAGACAGGACCCCCAGTACTGGTCACGGAAACGTCAAAGTTGCATAAAAGAGATGAACCAAATGTGACATACTTTCAGGTCTCCCTCGAAATTCCGCATAGATTGATTGACAGCTTCGTCATTGAATTCTGGAAACTCGTTGAGGCAGTTGAGGAAGGTCACGACATCCATGGAAAAGCTCTCCAACTGCGCTGGAAGTGCATCTGGTTCAAGATTGTCCTCTAGAATGAGCTTTGCAATAGGCGGGGGAGGATGGCTACGCCAATTCGTCCGTCTGCGTTGGTCCACGATATTAGGATCGAGAAGTCTTTCGTGGGGTTGTCGCACAAGTTCGCGAGGATACAAGCTCGCAGCGTTTTCTCGAAACAAGAACAAAATTTTTGACAGGCGCTCCCGTAATTTGATCGCAGAGGATAGGCTCCCGATTGAGTCTTCCAACTGACGGGCAGCAATTGTGAAACTACGGAGCTGGGTACGATTGAGGGTCAGAAGATGATCATTGTACGTCTCATACCTCTTTGTTAAGATTCTCTACCCGCCTTCAGAAGACGTAAGCGGTCAGGCCAAGATAGGATACGAAAAGACATAACTCACCTTTCGAACTTGAGGAACAAATTTGCGCCTGCGTCCGACAGCTTCTCATCGACAGACGTTGCTACAAAGAGAGGTCTAACACGCTTCACAGTGCACACCGCTGCCACTCACGCAAGCCCTCATTTGAGATTGGTGGTGAGGTGACTACAAAACTGATGAGAGGGAACTCCTCAATTGAAAACGAAGTGACATACCAGGCTCGAACGCACTGGCATTATTCGCATGCGAGAACATATCTATCAGGCTGTGCATTACTTGCATCAGTCTCAATGGATCCAGGCTCAGAGCTGTTTATAATCGATACCTTTAACTAGTCTTGCCAGACAGCGGGCGGTCAGTTCTACCTTGGCTTAAGAACCGTCCCTCGTCGTTCGGGATGGTGTAGCGTTGAGGTCGATTATTATTCTCGTCATAAATGCGTGTGGGCCTATTACACCTTCAAGGCCACGCGGAATATGCAAGGCCACATTGTCGTTGGGGTACGTGGTGACCAAACTAGCCTTTTTGAGATTTGATGCCACTCGACCCGCTTCAAGTCGGCTTTGGCACGGGTAGGCGTGCCTTGTGTATATGAACGTTCATGAACTCTGGAAGGAAGGAGAGGTGAGATTCATTGTGAAAAGCACTCCTGCGGACGACTGATTCCCCGCATCCTCCAAAGCAGCTACTAAATTCATCTCACGTGACTCTTTTCGAACTGGTACTGGCAATTACATACTCAGCTTGTCAATGAAACGCATAGATCATTACTGAAATGATACATATATCCCTCCCCACCTATCATAGCATCATAGTGTTCCGCAAGCTCATCCACCAACGTGACTAGATACGGAACATCAACATCACCAATAACTCCCACTCCTTTAGGGTACCATATCTTCCCTTCTTCAACGGCCCATTTCCAGCGCTGTCCATGCGATCCAAGTAAGGATATCATTGGCACCACAGGGAAGACGATCGGAAGGGAACCCAGACGCACCAAATACCGAACCAGCTCCTTATCGCTTGGCATCACCCGCTTCCACTCATCTTCCTCCGCATCCTGTCCTGGCATACTACTGCAGAATATCCGGAACGAATCGAGCGCATAAGGGCCGACGCCGGGGAAGTGCGAGACGGGCGTGGTGGGGTATTTCGGGCGGTTTTTTCGGGCCTTCGTGCTGGCCATGGGTTGGCGGCATTTTCCCCTTGTGGCTGGAATTTGTGACGGAGGGCTTGTATTGGGGGTTGGTAAGTGTGCAGGCGCACTGGAGGCTGGGTATCTCGGAGGATCCTCGATGTAGCACTTCGATATATCTCTAAGCCACTTTGACCGCTTGTTATATAACCCAAGAGGTCGCAAGAGTTCGATGAGTTCATCAATCGGAGCTGGCGTACATGCAAATCAGGAGGCCCCAGTCACCAAAGGCTATGGACGTACCATTCACGAGATCCTGGGGTGTCGGCCAGCGAAATATAATCTTGCAAAATACAGGGATTGCAGCTCTGCCGGTCGTTACATTGAGCAATCGGACAGCGATAAGAACTTTCCACGGATCGTCTCGTATGCTCTCTTGGTATTCAGAATGGCAGAAAGCGAGGGAGAGGGATTTTCATCTATGACGGCAAACGAAGCACCACGACCTAAGTCACTCACCCTGAATCAATATAGGCTTAAGTCGCCCCAACATGATCATGAGATCACCAAAGAGTCCAGGGTACATGTGCCACGACAGAGGTGACAAGCCGCGTCCTGTCGCGTCCTCGGCGTCCCCTGCATCTGAGCCATCGCATGAGAATTCTAGTGGAGCGTACTCGAAGTCCGAGGTTTCGATATATACTGGGATAGTAAGAATTGGAGAGCTCGGAGTAGAGACTGGGTTATTCGCTGATGCAGAGGGAGCAACCGTGGTCGTTTGAACAGTGGAATACCGAGCGAAGTACTTGGAAGTCTTCAATGGCAAAACTGGTTCCACACCTGGACTCAGACTAGCGAACTCTAGCGTTGCAGGACGGGGAGACGAAGACCCCAAGGCAGGACAAGTGATATCAGAGCCATCTCTCCTATAACACTTAGGAAACAACTCTACGGGGGAGTTGCTCACAGTAGTGTGCATACTTGCCTCTGCCCTTTCTCGCTTGCTACTGACGGGAGGGGTATGATAATCTATGGGTCTTGTGCTTAAAGCCCCGGGTGAGCTTTCAGCCTGAAGCTCGATCTTCCCCGTCTCTTCGTCTCCTTCGTTCGCTAGACTAGCCACATACCCCCTTGCACCAACCCTCCTAACAATTTCCACTGCATCCAAGACCGTACGACGGGAACGTCTGCGGACAGGGTGACTCTCAGCAGCTGCGACATGGTCCGCGCAAGCAGCGGTGCGTGATTTCTTTGAGTGCCTCGAACGTGGAGCCGAATAACGAGCTTCCGTTGCTGGATTCTGAGCGGACCCGAAAGAAACGTGAGCTCCTGTCTGGCTCGTGTCCTTCCGAGAGCCCTTCCTCGCCTTCTTCTGTATGACAGGGAGCACACCGTCATCATCGACTGACTTAGCGCGCTTGCGCTTCGCTGGCACCGTCAAAGGTGCAATGGTAGCAGACTGCCGCGGCAGAGGCTGGGTTTGATGTACCGGGATACCGGATATTGGTGCCCTTGCCTTTGGCTCTGGGGTGTAAGCAAAGGAGCGCAGCCATTGAGAGATGACAGGGGTGACAGGACGCGGTGCGGCTTCAGATCTAGAGGCACTCATTACGAGTCTGCTTCTCCCGCCGTGTCGCATCTGGAACGGGCTGTTAGTGCTTCGTTACAGTAATTGATTACTGGGATGACTACACTTCCGATTTCCGACCTCGGGAATTTTTCGGCTCGCCTGCGGTCCGGGGGAGCTGGGCGTTGACTGTCTTAATAGTAGTAGGGGAGAGTACCGTGCCCCTCCAACTTAGTTCATGACCGTTCATAAACACAGACCACGCCTGCTCGTGCCAAAGCAGACACGAAGTGGGTCGAGCAGCACCAAATCTCGAGCAGGCTAGCGCCCCACCGACGACGCGACCTTGCGTCTCCTGCGTGGCCTTGCAGGCTCATAGGCCACACGCCTTTGTAACAAAAACAACAAGAATTGGTCACACCGCTGCGATTCCTGTACGACGAGGAACGGTCCTTCAAGCCAAGGTAGACTTGAGCATGCTCTGTGCGTTAATGCTAGTTACAGGGATCGATTTCGATCACAAACAACTCTGAAGACTGAAACAAGTGATATATAGCATGGTAGATATCTTCTCACATGCGAATAATGCTAGGGCGCTGGAGCTTGGTATGTCACTTCGGTTCAAATTGAGGAGTTTCCTCATTAGGTTCGTACTCACCTCACCGCCAATCTCACAGGAGGACCTGCACTAGTGCCAGCGTTGTTTGGTGCGAAACGTGCTAGACCTCTCTTTGTAGTAAGCTCTGTTGATGAGAAGCTATGAAACGCAGGCGCGGATCTGTTTCTCAAGTTCGGAAAGTAAATGATGTCTTAACGCTTCTCATCTTGATCTGACCGTTTACCGCTTTTGAAGGCGGGTAGAGAATCTTAACAAAGAGGTATGAGATGTACCTGGCTCATCTTCTGTCCCTTAATCGTAGCCAGCTCTGTAGTTCCACAACTGCTGCCCGTCAATCAGAGGACTCGGTCGGAAGCCTGATTTGATCAAGTTACGTGAATGCTGATACAGTAGTATACTGATAGGTTTTTCAGTATTCCAACAATCAGGTCCATCAACAACACGCTGCATCAAATATATAGAATCTGTCGACAGTGGCGACACTTTTCAGCGGTCACTGCGACAACTTGAACTTTGCAGTTTTCATCAGCGCGATGGGAAGTTTTGTCATATTGGATCAATGCTCTTCGTCGTTAGTGTTCAGTATCGCTGTTGTAGTGAACATTCCCCTGGATTGGCTTAGAAGCAGGTTATGCAGTTAGGCCTATATCTTTATATTTTTCTCAGCGTCATCGCTCTGACGGAATGACATCGAGCGGCTCGCCTGAGCACAGGATTCCGTGCTGGGTCCTCGTATAGATCACACGATCTCCGCTCGTCTTCCTGGTCATGTCTATCGCCTGCTTCTCAGCAGGGTTCATGCCTTTCACGCACTCATCTGGGCAGGTATGAAACCGGCTCCAAGGTCATCATATATTGAAACATTTGTTTTCAGGGACCAGTGACTTCAACGGTAGGACGCGCACGGAACTGTTACCACACACGTAGGCACATGCACCTCTCACATTCACCATCAGGACACTACGTCGACCATCCCTAGACATGATGCAGCGCTGTCCGTTTGTTCCCTCGCCACAGAGTACAGAGTCACGATATTTCGGTGCTCGTCACCGCTTTGTAAACGCGATCTGCTCTGCAACCATACTTTAGTCTGCTTCTCGACAAGTGTTCCCACGTTGGGACTCGTCGCTCTCAGGCCTTGGCGCGCGAGTGACGAATGCAATTGACAAACTGAAGGCATTGAATGTATCACAAGATATGGCTGTTCACGGAGCACTTATTCGTCATTTGCAGTTCTCACCGAGCGGACGCTACCTGGTGACGCTGAGGTGAGCTCACTTCCCATTATTCTACGGCATGCCTAATCAGTTTTCAGTGCCCGTCGCATATTCGTCCATGTTCGAGAATTTATAGGGCAGGTTGCTTGGTAATCAAATTTTCTATACACGCGGCCATCGAGCTCAAAGTATCGTAGGTCTCCTAATGATAGAATACTCCTCCCTCGTCTCACACGCGTGGTCAAGGTGTGATCAGAGGTAAGATTAATCCCCGCATGGACTGTCAGCTATTATTGACGCTTTGGAAGGACGGTGTTTGTAACAGAACGATACATCGGCAGAACCCGGTTCAGTCTATCATCTTGCTTCCTAAAGAGAAGGTAAAACAGTTCCCAAAATGTCTTTCGTGGTCGTGCGTGTCTCATTTGCTTGTCTAGGTTCTGGATAGCTACCACCTCGGACAAGTTCGGCTGACAAAACGTCTCTGTGACGCCCGACTGCTCGCGGTTGGTAGGTGTGGGACCCTCGATAGCGCCGCCTTCAGGACCCCAGCTTGGTCGTTACACCGGGGTTGAAAGGGTCGTCTAATGCTCTACAGTTGAAGGTCATACGCCAATTCGTCTCTGGCGGTCCGTGACATCAAGATTGACAAATTTCTCACGGGGCTGTCGCACAATCTTGCGAGGACACTGATGTCGATCAAGTTGTCGATCGAAAACTCATCAACCTGAAGGGCGTAACCTCAACGCTATACAATAGGGTCCGGCGACTGTAGACTGCATTCGATTGTATTCTTCAGCTATCTGATGGGACAAAGCGCAGAAATGTAGCAGAAGCATTGGTGGTCGCTATCCAACTTAATGATCAGACAACTATTTTGTTCCCGTTCTAATGACTACTGTAGGTCCTCACTTCCAACGAAAGGTGACGAGGGATCCTTCCAAACGAAATCCCTCGCATTCCCACTCGACTCCGTATATTTTGTCAAGAACAACCCATCATTCGGCACTGCATCACAGTGAATTTAGGTCAGCCGAATCTTTCTGTGTCCTCGTTGCAATGGTGGAAGGAAGCGCTCGATGTTTCCTGTACACATTGAAGACTTCCATAACCTCTTGAACGGCGAGGGCAGACTGCCACTCGCTCCAGACCCTTTGCGCAGCTTGAAGAACGTAGCGTAGGGTCCCCCAC
This sequence comes from Gyrodon lividus, assembly GCA_014904945.1. Classification (NCBI taxonomy): domain Eukaryota; kingdom Fungi; phylum Basidiomycota; class Agaricomycetes; order Boletales; family Gyrodontaceae; genus Gyrodon; species Gyrodon lividus. The sequence goes on from MU127450.1 coordinate 357,499, forward strand.
ACGAGCGTGATGGAGACCAAGTACATCAGCAAGCTCGGGAACTTGAAAGTTGTATTTATAGTGGAGAGGGCGCTGAGACCTCACCGTAGGTCTGCCCACAATGATGAAAATGCACATATATAACACGAGGAAGCAACGCATGAATTTCCTTTGCCGGTGGTATAGCTGGATTGCTGCAATCTGCGGGTCCCGGTATGTACTCCTGCAGTAAATCGCCTGGAAATCGTCAACAGCTAACAACATTAAGAAACGAGTCCGAGCCACAAGATTATGGTCTTCCGTCGTTTTTCTCTAGCTCATCTCATCTATCAGTGCCATCGAAATGGTCGGTGCTAACGCTTATTCTTTAACACCTGCTTTTACAAGTAAGTTTAGATGGCGTGATCCCTGAAGGAATCGTTGCCCTGCGCCCCAGCTCCGCCTGCGTTCGCAATTGCTCAAATCAGCGTTCAGTCACGGTTAGGAAGAAATGGGTTGCAGATACGTGCGAGTACGGGGATCATAGATTTTCTGTTTGAGATGCTTCCAGTATTCGGTGAACTCGATTGCCGTACCATCTGCGTTAACTTGATTCAACCATCGAGGCACATAATGTGTTATATGTATCATTAACAATATCCTACGAAGCAAAGCCGCTCACGTACCGCGGGCTTGGTTTTATTCCTATTCCTTATCCGTAGGCTGCTTAACGGCAGGTGTGTCGAGCTATCGAGATCCGTGGGTTCTTGATGGTCGAGTTCGAGAGACGGCAAATATTGGACAAGATTAGTGCACATATGCGTGAATAAAACGAAATTGGAGCTTACTCGAGCTGGTAAACTGACTTGAAGGCAACGTCTATGTGTACTCCGTATTCTTTGATATCGGTTTGACATTATCTACTTGAGTCGTCTGTTCGTGGTGCATGTATGCATCCGAGATTGGGGTGGCATCATTGGCAACTTCTAAGAACCGAAAGCGAGGCAGTACATACCAGGATTTAGTGCCGTGAGTGAGTGACGTCGTTGACTTGAGTCATGATTTCGACAAGGTGATGGTAAGAAGCTGAAGAGCTTGGAGGTCCGTAGCACATGTCACGCCAAGTCTCAAGATGCGGAAATATATTGAAAGTTAATCTCCAGATCGACGTGTAATGACCGAGCCTGAGGAGAAGAGGTTCTGATGTTGCAACCAATCGAGTGGGTACATAGTTCTCAAAAGCCGTTGGGTCAACCGACCAGCTGGCATTGATAGGAACAGTGCACGTTACCATAGTATGAGCACCGTCGTAAAGGTCGGTGTGCATCGCCTGTACATTTAGACATGCACTCGCACCATAAACCGCTTCCAGTAGTGTTTGGCTGCGGCCTGTTCGCCATCTTCCGAAGGGCAGCCTGGCTCGATTTGGTCCACGATGATGCTGCTTTCGACCCTCAGCCAGGAAATAGTCAATCATATCATTGTTTGTACCTTGCTATATCGTAAAATCAAAATTTGTAGAATAACTACCTAAAATAGCGGTCAAAAAGTAATAAATATTGAGACCCGTAGGTCTACCACTCCGGAAAAGCGTGTCATCCTTGTGCAGGGGCCATGCTAATCTTCTCTGTATCGTTCCAATTTTATCGTGTGCAACCCCGAAGGGTGCAATATACATGGCCAAGTAATGGAGGATATGACAAAGATTTTGATTTCACTTGCGCAGACCTGTCTGTTCCTTCACCTTAAAAGGAAACCTGGATGACGTAAGGCGCTCGGTCTCGGGAATCGGATGTCTCACAAGTACCGGATCGCCAATTCCTTCGCCAGCGATACCACAGAACTTGACATGCTCGCGTTGTGTCGATAGGTGTACGAGATACTCACTGTATGACAGCTAACCTTCCACTACCAATCTACACTGCTCTCAGTGTCCCAACAGTCATCACTCACCCGTCCGTGAGGTGTCTGCAATGGTCTGAGGACGGTCAGCTCTGCCTCGCCACAAAATATGCAGTTCATATTCTGGTACGCATTTTTCATCATCTGCCATGCCAATCGTGTCAAGTGGATGCAGACACCAGACCCCGGTGTCAATTTCAGCACCCCCGCAGACATCAAATCACCTATTGGCGACGAACAGAGTGACCGACCACTTGGATGGTATCGGACGATGATTGAAACTACGCGAGGACAAATCCATTCATGGCCTAGTATATATCAAGGTCGTTATGCACGCGCTGTTCGCTTGGTCCGCTGCTTATTTTGCTTCAAGGTTGGGGATCCCTGAGTTTGGGGTCACTCGACGTCTCTGTCCGCGCCGTGGCATGCTCTCCGAGTGGATTGACGTCTCGCGGACGGTAATGACTCGTCTCTGCTATCCGTTTTCCCGTTATTTTGACCCGCAAAAGGTGTGTCCTGGCTGTCCTCAATTCCAACATGGAAGTTTCGCTATGGGCTGCTGGCAAAAATCACCTGAAAGGCGAATGGTCGAATGTAGGGTCATCTCCATCATAGAACAATCTGTGGTTAATTCGCATCAGATCCAAGACGTAACTGGCTATATCTTGAACCTTCCAGGGATCGGCCAAGATATTGATGAGGCGTCGAGGACACTCGGTAGTCAGGTCGTGAGTGAGTGTTCGCATTATCCTACCAAGGCCATCCCTGACACCGCCCGCGTTCAAGGCATTGCATGGTCAGGCCAGCCGCATTTTGGCATATATCCTGCACCTTTGCTTGACGCATCCATCCTCGCCGTTGGTACTCGCGCCGGATCGGTGAAAATATTCAGGTTCGCGTAAAACATTCTGTTGCCATACGCGACTAACACCACTAAGGTTTAAAAGTGGCGCAGACTCTGATGGTACAGTATTTCTCATCCACGAAGTGAAAACCAGCGAAGAGTGGATAACCCACCTTGCGTGGTCCCCTTGGCTCATACTCGACGAGGGAAAATGTCAGGTTCCGCGTTATGGCTACAGACCGATCATTAACTACAATTTTTGTAGGCGAGTCTTTGTTGGCGTATGCAACGGGTGGCGGGGGTGTCGGCCTCATTAAGATCTCTCAGACACTTCAGTCAACCTCGGACCCAGGCTTCGTGCCCACCTACAAGTTAGACGTCGTTTCCGAACAGCAAATTGAAGCTGTCTTTCCCCCCGATAAACGCGCCATCCCTGCCCTTGACTGGGTAGCTGTACCCGGAAGAAATGTAAGATCATTTTTGCTGATGGCAAGATAACACAGTAATCGTTTTTGTTGTCTTAGCCAATTCTCGTATATTCTAAACCGGGAATAGTTCATCTTTGGTCTTGGTCTTCGTCACCTGCACACTGGCATGGCGGCCGGGTGTTGTTCATCCAAGCGCAGAGATTATCGATTGGGTCTTCCGCGTTTTCGTCTATCTCGGGTTTCTCCTATGTGAAGCAAAGAGACGTGCTCTTCGTTGCCCTTTTTGATGGGTCCCTTCACGTCATTCATAATATCTCAACCGAGCCTTCCTGGACTCCCACATCATCAGACGACCAACTTACATCAGAAGCAATTTCACAAGCATCTCGCGCGTTTTTTGCCCGGGCAACTCCCGCAGGCATCCAGTACATGGATGTGAACCGAACCAATGGGCTGGTTTCTTACGACTCGCATTCCACTTTGACCTGGATCTATGAGTACGTTCACGCTCCGTGTCATTCAGGGTGTGTGAAAAAAAACTCATTGGTCACTTCAAGGTCATTAAGACCCTCAGACTTTAGCTACAAGCACGAAGCGAAGCATGAATGCATGCTTCTGACCGCACCCTTCTGGTCGCTTGATGATGACACTATTTTGAGGGCGGCGCAGGAGACACTGGTTCAACTTCGCTGCGGTAATTACAGCCCTGACATTCCTTCTTCCGTCTTGTTGATCCTGATAGCGTACACAGCGACCAGAAGCGCACCGCTGCATCGGCTTCGGCCCCTCCTTTTGCATCTGTGCAACACAGGGCGTTTTACTGAGTTATGCCCTCGCCTGTTGGAAGCCTTGAATCAAATTCCGCAAGACGACTCAACCGCTGTGGTTGTGCCAGCTTGGTCACAGGGCTTAGGGGCTGAACTCCAGCTCCAGCTTCGCAGGAGTTTTGCTACTCATCTTTTTGGATGGGATGGTTTACTCTCCCTGCGGATGAGATTATCTGTCGCAGATATGTGTTGGGTGAGTGACGCCCCGTACACCGATGGATATCACCTGATTGCGTCCGTTACGGTTACAGAGATTGTGCAAGGACGCAGAACTGCGCGTGGGTTGCGGACAAGTTGCCCAGAACCAATTGGCTGCAATCTCCCACCGCATCCTACGCATTCTGGTCCGTCATCTCACCGCCATCGTCACAGAACTCGCTCGTACGTCCCCTCCTGTCCTGACCCGGGAAATGGACTTCTTCATCTTGTATGTGATCGCGCAGCGTCTGATGTTCCATTCGTCCTGCGAGTTGTGGTACAATCACGGCTCGCAGGATCTCCAGTGGATCTATCGAGCGAGGCTGAGGCACTGTCAAACAAGGTCAACGCGGCGATTGCGATCGATCCGATGATAGCTGGTTTGCATGAATTATGTCCTGCATGCCACATTGAAGTCCCGTTGGAGGACATCGCACAGGCGACGTGTCTAAATGGCCATTCTTGGGGTGAGCAAATTTTACTCATGCCATGGGACTTCTTCCAATACGTTCGTAGCTCGTTGTTCAGTGACTTCTTTCATTTTATCAACTTCGATGGTTCGAACATGCATAGGTTGCAGCCGTAAAGCACTTCTACCTGTGTCTCAGTGCTCGGATGCGGATGAAAGCAGGCTGCCCGTCGCGGCACGTAGTTGGATTGTGAGAGAACTATTAGAAGCAGTACAGCGTTGTCTCTTCTGCGGTCATAGTTTCGTGGGCATTGTGTAAGTGGGGATCAAGTGGAGTTCTTGCTTGGGGCTCTAAGGGGGCGATACTACTTTTTTCCGCAAAATATTAAACTGATCATGCGTTCATCCACGTTTCTTGACAACCACGACGTTAATTCATTTCTCAGTGTTGACACTCGATTAAAATCGTACGATAAAGCTAGCAGTGGAGCAGATTGTTGAGAGGCCATCGTCAAAATTCCTTCGCCCTAGTCAGTAGCGTCATCCCGCAGCTTTTCTCTGAGCCTTTGGAGGGCTTTCCCTAGCTGGTTCTCCCCCTTTCCATCAGGCCCTACACCCCAGAACGCGTCTTTGTCGGAGTCCTTGTAATGGCCGCCAGTGAGTCCTTCGTGAGATGACGATGTATGGTCGCTTACCTCGACAAGTTCAGCCTCACCTGTCGAGAGAAGTTCTTTTTTCAGGTGCCTGTTCTGCGTAAACTTGTACCATAGCACCATATCCATCTTTTCTCGCGTCAGTTATCACAGTGAACGACGTGAATAGAAACCACCCACCATTTCGATCCTCACTCTGAGCCAGTCAGGACGGACCTCCGGATTGAATCTGTGAGTCTCGTCAAAGACCACCCTTGGTCTGTTGGAGCATGTTCGGATGTGCTCCGCAAGCTCGGGGCGATGATCCAGAAACTGGGAACTATGTGAGATCCCAAAACCTTGGCATACATATCGTCTTCCTCGCTTACTTTCAGTGATTGAAACAGGTGTTCACTCGTAGGATAGCGTTTCCCCTGATACTCGACTGGATCCGGTGAAAAATTGGTGAATCCGTAGTACGGGTCATGCACATGATAGAACAGAATACGCTTCGGAGGCTGCTGCTTCGCTGGCCCCTCCGGTGACGCGGAATGGGGACGCGGAGGTGGAGATGATCGCCCACCACTCCCCTTGACGACTTCCAGACTCGTTTGGGTGAACTTGAGCTTGTCGTCGTCAGACAAATAACCACGATCACCCGCTTTCCCCAACGATTTCTTGATCGCGTTGATCTTACTCTGGGTCAGAGGCTCATCGGAGGTGATGCGAACTCTCTGGACGATATCGATCTGATACGGGGTGGACGCTCTAGCCAGGGCCGTGGTTTGATGCTCGGGCAAACGTTTGGTGGGTTTTGGCGATGACCGAGATGACGCAGACGGCATCTCGATGCTTTTTTGTGCGTGTGACTAACGCCCTGCTTTACATCTTATAGGGGAGCGACCGAATGTCATGGTCGCCCAAAGATGGGACCGACACGTTGCGTTTTCAACGCCACACGACGCATCGCGGCCTTTTTGTTGCTGATACACACACAATCCAGCCCCTGCGGCGGTGCGGCCTGCACGTGGCAGCAGGCGCTGCAAGTATACATAGTGCGTTCATAATGAACGGAGCAAAGCCCATTCAACAATGAGAATGGCCACTTCATGGAAGACAACTCAAAGCTCAGGTAATCTGTGCCAGGTATGTTCATCAAAGTCACACGTTCTTTTCCGCTGTCGTTCAGCTCAATTTTATGGATAGGTCTGTGGTATTAAACCAAAGTATGTCGACGCCACCGGCACTACCCATTCGTTTTGCGGGAAAAGCTGCGCACGAAACCATACCCCCGCAGCTGCAGTCATCAAATCCCCGGTCTGCAGCATCAAGGGATGCAATAACCCAGAAAACCCGTCGTTTCAAGGGTTTTGTTCTGCGGATCACGCGAAGTATGTACCTACTAATAGTCTCATCTCGGGCTTGTGTTGGCTAACAGGAACCGACTCGAAGGCTGGGTGTTACTTCCGGCATAGTGCCGGGATGTGTTCGGTGCAAAGGCCTGCCGCAGAGTAACGGAGAGATGTGCGAAAACTGCGCGCAGATGCCGCCGGATGAGCTCCAAATGTGGAATATCAAAAGCTCGGGCACTGTCTGGAGAGAATGTAAGTCTTTATGGCCTGTAGATCGAGTCAATACTGATGTCCTGATCAGTTGAACGCGAGTGGAAGGACAAATGGAAAACAGGGAAGGCAGCGACGATCGAGGGGTTATTAGAAATATCATACCCATCTGGTATCGTGGCCGACAAGGAGACATTTCGGTAAGCGGGAACATCAAGTACCACTTCCTGTCCGCTGAACGTCAACTTGCAGACAAAGTCTAGAATCCACTGGAGGTGTTCGCCTACTACGCACATTCCATGCTTCCCAATGTATTTGTGACATGGGCACAAGAGGAGCGATGTTATGCAACTGGCGTTCATGCGGAATCTGCAACATTGTCAAGACCGGATTCAAAGGTGTCGCGTTCGGGGCACCTCATAACAAAGGAAGGTCAGTGTAACGTGTTATCAGCAAGTCCTACTTGCCGTTTCTCAACGGGCCCATACTGACACACATTCTCAGGCATGGCAATGGCCTGTATTCCTCCTTGGATCCGTCTGCGGCAGACCGTTTTGCGACCTCGTGCTTGAGTTCACCTTATCGAGTGATGGTTGCTTGCGACATCGTCCTCCCGCAAAATCCGAGCAGGAACAACTCGGTTTGTCGTCTCACACCAATAACATCTACTTTCTGATAGAATGTATAGGTTCTGATGGGGGAGCAAGTCGTGGTGCGGGATTCGGGAGCCATCACTCCGAGATTCATCGTCATGTACACCAAAGGCTGAGGAGACCTAGCCTGGCATGCCATCGATCGCAGCGCTTCACACGTTTACGGAATTTGCAAAGTTAGAGCTTTCATTCCGTCGATGGGCCTGAGATCCATTGTCTATTTATTGTAAACCAGTGCGAGTTAGTAATCAATATGAAGGCACAAGTTGCGATACCGACCATCGATATGAAACGGCTGATGCAGCCTCGTTGTAGGCTGTCAGTCTGAAGAGTTAGAACACGATAAACGGCAGCCTTAGAAAGAAATGCCAAATGCCAAATAGGTCAGCATCGAGGATACAATGCGTTCAAGTTCACCCGTCACAAAATGAAATAGCTGGAGCCTCTTGTTCGTTTTCACGCTCGGCCACTTTACGGCTGGAGTAGATACGGATACGACGGATGATTGCGTATAGCAGGAGAAACCGAAACCATCATGATCCCGGCCTGACGAGCCTCAAGCCTCGAGGTGCGAACCCCTGTCCATCCTTATCGTGATGGCCATCATGGACGAATGCGGGACGATGTAGGCATCAATGGACAAGTCCATGAAGTCCATGTGTACTTCGCATGTTTATCGCACTACAAAGCTCTACGCCAACAGCGTGGCGGGCACCAGCATTAATACGCATTCTACATCGCACGCACTGAACTCGCGCGCCTTGTAACACGAAAAGCACACCGTCGTTGGACATTAACGTGAATCTTAATGGCTCCAGGTCTTTGTGAAGTGCGCAGCGTCCTTCTCGCTCGTCGATAGCGTTGATCTAAAGCACCGTTCAGAATTGTCACCTAAAGCCAAAATTCGGCACTCACAAGTTCTGCGGCAAAACATGTGCCGCTCAAGCAGCGGCTAAGCCTGCGCGACCAAAACAACCGAAAGCGAAACCAGCAGGCGTTGGTCATAAAGCAGCGTCCGTACCCCAGAAAGCCATCCAGCTCTGTGATGTAAGTCATCTGTCGATCAATTACGATCTAACATCACTTATCCTTCACCTCGATCTACAGTACTGTGGTCAGAAGCCCAAGTTCAGTAATTTCGATTATTGCGGAAAATCATGCGCGACGCTTGCCTACTCAACACAAACCAAGCAACCCATGCCACAAGTGTCCTCGGCTTCAAAGCAGAAGACAACTCGCGTACCTGGTGCTTCGCAGAACGTTCCGGCTGCCGTACCCCCAGTGAAGACTGCCAGGGCACCTCAAGTCCCTGCGCCTCGAGGTCATTTTGATGTTCTTTCACTGATACGCTTGAGTTAACAACCGATATCAGACGATTCCAGCGAAGAAGACGAGGAAGAGGAAGAAGAGGAAGAAAACGAGGAAGCTGATACCGACCTGGATGTCTACCCGTCGGACTCAGAGGAAGAACCCGCGGCGCCTGCTCCAGCAGCGGCTCAACCAGCTCCCAAGAATATGCCGAGAGGGGGTAAATCAAATGGACCACCAAAAACCACCTCTGGTACATGTGCAATTCCGGGTTGCGGCAAAGCGTCTCACGTTGATAGGAATGGTGGTAGGACATATTATTGTTCAATTAAGCACCGAGAGTGAGTCTCAGTCACTTCAACTCATGACAAAGGCGACTGAAACCTGTACAGAGAAGCGGTTATACTGGCGTTAGAAGCAGCCTGCATTATGTGCCAACGATATCCGCAGAGCACTTCGGACTATTTCTGCTCGTCAGCGTGCAGGAACCAGTCGATGACGAAGACTTGAGGCACTTACCAGGTGCTCAGGAGTCAGTATCCATGATGATGCAGGCGGTGTAATCGTGTCGGTTGCTGCACCCATTAAGCGGACTTCCTCGACGTCTGCAGGCTGTTGGCCGCCGCACGCATGGTGGTTGCGATGAAGTACTTAGACTACCTAGCAAGCCTCGGCTGCACTTAAATCTGAGGTTCTGTATGACCCGCCCGTCCGAACTGCAAGTGGCACAAATAGTCGGAAGCGTTTAATGTTTGAACAGCCATTGCTTACGTTATGTAACCACAAAATCCTTTGATTAGCTGCCCTTTTGACCGTGCAGTCATCCTCATTTCTATCAGCTGGCTGTGAAGCTTTCTTTGTAAAATATATTCACTAGCTGCCCAACGCCAAAAGGAATGGGTCGCCTACGACGCTCTCGAACGCACAAAGCGCAACGTGACATTCACCGGGCTTCTCGCACCAGAGTACGTTTCCGAGGTTCATACGTTCGAACCTCCTGAACGGAGCAGCTTGCGGTTCTCAGGCCCGCACAAAAGATCTCGATCAGATACAGCTGATCGACCTCGATCCCAAAGTAAGCGTGTCTAGTACGAGTTTGGGGGTGCATCCTTTTCATTACATGCCATCGATGCTGCCCCCCAGAACCGCGCCGCACTTGAGGCACAACCACTCGATTTTGATAAACCGGGTCTGGCGCAGCACTACTGCGTAGAGTGCGCCAAGTTTGTTGCCCCCTTTTCTTATCACGCCACATTCTTATCCGTTGACCTAGGTATTATGAAACGGATGTTGCACTGCGGTCGCATTGGAGGGGCAAGGTGCACAAGAAAAGATGCCGAGCGCTCAAAGAACCAGCATACACAATTGAGGAGTCTGAACGTGCTGCTGGGCTGGGCAGAGAGGGAAAACGGACCTCATCCACAACTACTACATTAATGTCTGCTGTGTAGTGCGTCGTTTCGATGGGCTTCTCTCATGTCCATTTCATACTACTCGTGTAGCATTCGCTGTGTTTCGCTTCCATTCGCCTGAGGAAATCGTACCGTGATGGTTGCCACGATGTGTGGCAGACACGTTGAAAACCAAACGGTAACTGGCAGTCCCTGCAAGAGAGTAAAAAATCTAGCATTTGTAAACGGTTGTAAATTACAATAGTTGTGCGTGCACTATACATTAGCCATTCCATACCAGTAGACGACAACGAATACCCAGCGAGACCTGCATGTCAGCATGAATAGATAAACTTCTACCACCCTCGACCCCGATTTAAGAAATCAGTCTCAGCTCGTGATAAACACAATGAATGAGTGTGTAAACATCTGGCTAACCACCGGAATGAAGAGAGAAAGTCGTCCCTCTCTCACCCTCCGTATATGACGAATTTTCTGATCGAGAGTCTAGCGGCGCTGTTGAGTAGATGCGTACTGTCCCGTCGTGACTTCCTGTCGCGAACATCATTGGGTCATCTGTCGCATAGTTCCAGCCGATGCATGTCAAGTCCCCGACACCTGGCGTGTTCTGAGGTCGTATACAATGCAGGAGAGCCGCAGTTTCTCGATCCCAGATGTGGATATCGCCGGCTGGGATGTATCATCAGTTGTCAACGTAGATGGATATCAAAACGATACTAGCTTTTCGCAGCACACAGGACGAACTGATCATCTTTGCCACCAAAATGACACGGCCCCGCGATATCCACGGGGAATTTGAGAACAAAAGTATGTTTTAAGCTCAGGCGAGACGTGTGGGCATACTCGGAGCGGTCTCTGTCTCGCACGATTTCGAGCTTCCACAGTTGAGGGGCCGCCTGCGAAGAGTAGCAGAGGGTCAGTGTAGCTGTGGGGGCAATGGAGAGATACCAACCTTCTCAGGCGAGATCAGGACGGTGGGAGTCTTCCTCGATACTGCGATATCACGCACATCGTTGGCGAAAGGTGTTTGGCTGTGAAGACCTTCAATATCACGCCTATTGATGCAGATGAACTACGCACCTTTCTTTTGTTTTTGTCAACATATTATACACTGCCAAAGGTCACCGTTAACTGTAGAGCAGCGGGCGACGAAGCGAATTCATACCGATAATCCGCTTTTCAACTCTAGTGTGACGACTGGGCTGGGGTCCTGAAGGCGTCGCTATCGAGGGTCCCACACCTACCAACCGCGAGCAGTCGAGCGCCACAGCGACGTTGGTCAGCCGAACTTGTCCGAGGTGGTAGCTATCCAGGACCTAGACAAGCAAATGAGACACGACCACGAAAGGCCTTTTGGCTCTTACCCGGCCCTGGAGGTCCTGAGGTCGCACGATGATTAAGTCAACCTTGCAGGCTAACCGATGACACGTACCAACTTCACCACGTCACTGCCCTCGACAGATAAGAAGCCTGGTCATGATTGTCAACAAGTTGATCCCCTAGAAGTAATCGTTTTACCTTCTCCGTTAGGAAGCCAAACGATGGACTGAACCGGGTTCTGCCGATCTATCGTTCTCTTACAAACACCGTCCTAGCCAAACCGTCAATAATAGCTCACAGTTCATGCGGTGATTGATTCTACCTCTGACCACACCTTGACCGCGCGTGTGAGACGAGTGAGGAGTATTCTGCCGTTAGGGGACCTATGACACTTTGAGATTGATGACCGCATGTATAGACAACGGTAATTACCAAGCGACCTGACCGATAAATCCTCGAACATGGACGAGTATGCGATGGGTAGTGAAACTCTCCTACAAACTGGATCAGTCATAAAATAAACAACATGGAGCAATCCACTGCTTACCCCTACACGAAATATTACCGATGTCCTGTCCCAGCTACAAACTCGTTAGGCCTGCCATTGGATAATGGGAAGGGAGCTTACCTCGACGTCGCCAAGTATCGTCCGCTCGGTGAAAATTGGAGGTGACGGACAAGTGCTTGGTGAGCACCCATATCTTGTGATACATCCAATGTCTTCAGTTTGTCAATTGCATTCATCACTCGTGCCCCACGCAAAGCTGACATCCCAGGGTCTGAGAACCGCCCTGGGGACATACCAGATCTGTCAGCTAGTGGAGTGTCAAACGACGAATCCCTGCGTGGGGACATTGGTCGAGAAGTAGACTGGAGCATGATTACAGAGCGGATCGCGTTTACAAAACGTTGACGAGCATCCGAATGTCGTGACTCTGCGCTCTCCTCGCTACGTCCTTCGGATGATACTGGATGCTCTGTGGCGACAGAGCAAACAGAGAGCGCTGCATCATGCCTAGGAGTGGTCGACGTAGTGCCCTGAGGGTAAACATGAGGTGGCGGAGAAGCGAGGGGACGAGAGCGGGGCTGTTGTTGTGCTTGCGTGTATGGTAACAGTTCTGTGCGCGTCCTGGCCTTGGCTACCCAGTCTGTGAGACGTCTCATGTACCCTTGCGCAACAGCAAGTCGCACGCGGCACCAATGCAGGGCGATCCGACTAACTCGCACAGGGGGAAGATTGCACATGCGATCGGTCGCCTCAGAGATCACCCCTTCAAGCCACTTCTGGCCTCTGTGTCGAACGAATACCCATCGCTCTGACGCAAACCAAGCTGATACAGCAGCGAGACCAAAGGAAGTAACTGCCTGTCATGGAGAGTAAGGATCGGGCTCGAATGCGAAGCGGAGGGTTCGCCGACTTGCCGTTAGAACGGTAATTATGGTTGAAGTCACTGGTCCCTGGATAAAAACGCCTCAACATATGTATGACGACATTGGAGCAGGTGTCATACCTGCCCAGATGAGTACGTGAAAAGCATGAGCCCAGCTGAGAAGCAGGCGACAGACATAACAAGGAAGACGAGCGGAGACCGTTTGATCCATATGAGAACCCACCACGGAACCCTGTGCCCAGGCGAGCGGCTCAATGATGACACAATCAGCTGAAGGTATGACGCCGAGAAGCGAGAGAAGACCTCACTACATAGCCTGCTTCCAAGTCAATCCAAGGAGACTATTCACTGCAGCAGCGATACTGAACACTAACGACGAAAACCAAAAGGCATTGACGGAATCCGACAAAACATCCCCAGTCGCATTGTATGAAAACTGCAAAGTTGTCGCTGTCACCGCTGAAAAGAATGTCGCCACTGTCGACAGATTCAATAGATTTGATGCAGCATGTTGTTGATGGAACCTAATTGTCGGAACACCTGCATAGCCAATCAGTACACTGCTTTGACAGCACCTCCACACTGACCGATCTCGATGAACATGGACAATGTCCCGGTAATGTTGTCAATGTGATCGCCGATCTCCGTAGTGAGGTCGTGTACATAGCGCTGCACGGCCGGGGATCGAAATTGGTCTGAAAAGAGTATACATAAATTTGAAGCGCAGAAGAACAATCAATGCTGGTGCTGACTCTTGTACTCAGCTAGACAAGACGCCCAGTACTGGTCACGGAGGTGTCAAAGTCACATGAAAGAGATGAACGGCATGTGACATACTTTCAGGTCTCCCTCGAAACCCCGCATGGATTGATTGACAGCTTCGTCGGTAAATTCTGGAAACTCGTTGAGGCAGTTGAGGAAGGTCACGACATCCTTGGCAAAGCTCTCAAACTGCGCTGGAAGTGTATCTGGTTCAAGATTATCCTCTAAAATGAGCTTTGCAACAGGCGGGGGATGATGGCTACGCCAATTCGTCCGTCTCCGTCGGTCCATGATATTAGGATTGAGAAGTCCCTCACGGGCTTGTCGTACGATTTTGCGAGGATACAGATTTGCAGCGTTTTCTCGAAACAAGAACAAAATCTTCGTCAGGCGTTCCCGTAATTTGAACGCAGAAGATAAAATCCCGACCGAGCTTCCCAACTGACGGGCAGCGTTTGCAAAACTGCGGAGCTGGCTACGAATGAGAGACAGAAGGTCCAACCTAGTGCGTTTCATACCTCTTTGTCAAGGTTATCTACCCGCCTTCAGAAACGGTAAGCAGTCAACATAAGAAACGTGAAGAGATGACATGGAGACATACTTCTCGAACCTAAGGAACAGATCTGCACCTGCGTTCGACAGCTTCTCATCGACAGAGGTTGCTAGAAAGAGAGGTCTGAAAAAGTTTCGCATCACAGACACCACTGCAACTTACGCAATTCCTCCTCTGAGATTGGTGGTGAGGTGAGATCTACGAAACTAATCAACACGAACTCTTCAATTTACACCGAAGCGACATACCAGACTCGAACGCACTGTCGATGTTGAGCTCTGAAAACATATCTATCAGGCTCAGCAGCGTTTGTTTCCGTCGCAATGGATCCCCAGGTTCAGCGCGACCATATGGACTAGGGATACCAGGCAAGTTTGTGTTTGCATCGTGAAATCCGCGAGCGACATGAGGGCCATTGCCTATCGACTTGGCTTGAGCGCCTCTCGACCGAGACCGAGGCATGGTTTCTGGCGTACCTCGGAACATGACAGCCGCTAGATAAGGATTGTTAAAAGCCCGGGGAGATCTGTAAAAGTACAGAGAAGTCCACAGTAATGGTTGGAGCTATAAGGTGGGAATCGAGAGAAAGGTGAACGAAGATGTTGTTCCGACTTTGAAATGCAGACAGAGCTTCGACTGTTCTGGCCATGCTCCTCGCGCAGGAGTCGTTTGATGGAAAACGCGAGATTCATTCCTCCGCCTTTCTCTCCGGCACATGCTTAGCGTTACGAGAAGGTGCCGGAGTACCCAGCGAATTGAGCCAGCGCGTAATTGCCTTGAGGCATGCCGAAGTGAACAACCCTGAGGTCATGCTGACTTTAGCAAGAACTCACTCACCAATAGTTAATTAAAACCTATCTCGGTCCACCATACTCCACGCCCGTCTGCGGAATACATAAAGACAAGCATTAGGGGGCCATGGCTTTGTTGACGAGACGACAGGACCAATTGGTGGCAACGTAAAAGTGAAGTGACGCCTTGGGCATGAGTCTGATGGATCTGACGTGCTGATGCAACGTGTTCGAGAAGTTTCACGCGCTTCTTGAGTACATACGTTGTATCACTGTGATAGACTGCCATTGGCTTCGGAATCAAAAGCAGCGGCATAAAAATCTCGATTGGCAAGGAGATGCAATGCACCTGGAATCGGGCATGAGCAAACAAGTCCACCTCAACCGCACTGGTAAAACATTACGAAGATTTGTATCAACGTGGCATGTGAGAACACTGAGAAGCAACAACGGAGGATAAGAGGTGTGGGTGAGCTAAATCACGTTGAGGAAACACGTTTGTGAGAGATTACAATTCGCAGTGAAGGCCACTGAGGACTGGTACACAGACAGTAGACAAAGCGGTGCGAGAAAGGACTTCTCAAGCCGCAGCGTCAGAAGCCTGCATCCTTCCTGGACCATACTCATGCTTGCTGGTAGTAAGATAACGGCTATTGCCAGAGCTTGGAAGCAGTAAGTTAAGGAACAAAACGGCCGAGAGCGCTCGGAGTGGTGCTACGGTGTGACGGGGATGTGCTGTGTCCCATTTCCAAGGGGAAATGAACGCCCGGTGTCGGACTCACCACTGCACTAACTGTTCTTCAAGTCATGGTATGTCCTAGTAATACTTTTACGCGCTGGGCCCAAACGCAAATGGTAAACTTTACTTCAAGTTACCACTATGATTCAACCGCTACTCTGTGTTTGGCAAAGGTAAAAAAGTTTCATTAGGAAATGCTCACGCTCAGTACTATAGCAGAGACTTGGACCACGAACCAACTTGCAACAATCAGTTCATTAGACCTCTTAGCAAGGCAACGCCATGAATAATGCGTATCCTATCGTGGAATATTGTAAGTGATCATACAGTGTCATATGGTTGCTGCTTCGTACGACCACAGTCTTGTCACAGAATGGCGTTCGGACGCTTCCCCAATACCATCCGTAGGTATCTAGACTAAAGTTCATTTCTTACACTCAGCATACGGAGGTTTTCCAGATGGAATACATTCAAGTCGTTTCAGGATATCCTCCTCCACCTCCAAGCAGACATAATCTGCTTTCAAGGTGCGAACTCACTGTTTCATTTCAACTTCGCCGTCCCTGAAAAAGGATCGTCTGCTCAGAGATGAAGACCTCGCGGAGCGGCATCGACCGAAATGTCGCCATCCCTGATCTGTTCAATGGCTTTTTTTCCTTTCCAACCAACAAAGGTGGTTACAGTGGAGTCGCTGTATATACAGACACTCGCACTGTTGCACCTCTCAAAGCAGAAGAGGGTCTTTCAGGGGCTTTACAACCAAAACCACCGTTCACCTTGGACGAGCGCATATCACGTTCATATCCACATGCTCATGAAATGGAACTAATACCAGATGAGCAGCACAACACGCCCTCTGATCTGATATCTCTCGATATGGAAGGTCGAGCTCTTGTGCTAGACTTTAGCCTTTTCGTCCTCATCAACGTTTATTGCCCTAACGAAACATCTGATGCCCGTCTCCCGTTCAAGATGAACTATCACTTCATGCTACAAGAACGCGTCAATAAACTCATCAACGAAGGCCGGGAAGTTATCGTAGTCGGTGACATAAACATCTGCGCAACTCCACTCGACCATTGTGACGGCCATCTTACCAGCAACGCGGCGACGTTTCATGATCATCCCGCACGAGCTTGGTTCCACAACTGGTTCACTCCAAAAGGTTGTATGACTGATGTGGTGCGGTCATTTTGGCCAGGCAGAAAAGGAATGTACACATGTAAGACGCGCGTTTTCTCCCTCAATCTTGTTTCCTTTCTAATTGAGCCCTCTTCCACACAGGCTGGAACACCAAGATTTCGGCCCGAGACACAAATTATGGCACCCGCGTTGACTATATCCTAGTCACCCCAGGAATGCTTCCTTGGATCAAACATGGTGATATCCAACCTTGCCTGAAAGGCTCTGACCACTGCCCTATATTTATCGACCTCCATGACGAGATCGTCACCTCTGCCGGTGAAAAACTGACGCTGCGTGAAGTAATCTCGATAGATGGGAATAGAGACGAGCCTCCTCGGCTCGCGGCGCGATGCTGGGACGAGTTCTCCGGTAGACAAACGTTATTGTCCTCATTTTTTGCAAAAGGGGACAAGGCGACATCAACTGGTAATCACTCGCAAGCGCCAGGATCCCTGCGCCCATCCTCGTCGCAAGCGCCGGCTATCTCAGTATCCAAGATCACCAATGCTGTGCTGACGGACCTTACTCAAGGTCCAAGCTACCCTGACGCTTCCGAGTTCCGTCCATTCTTGACTACCTCGAATTCAAAAGACGGCAAAGACCAAGAACAGAAATCCTTATCGCCGCCCTCTGTCCCCCCTAAACGCAAGTCGACGGATCCTCCACTAGCGGTCGCGTCTAGAGCGAATAAGATGCAAAAGAAGGGACCCGGTCCGACAGGACAAAGCACGCTAGCTGCATTCTTTGCGCAACAACCGTCACAATCGCAGACGTCAAAAGCAGCTAGTGATCCGCCCTCCTCGGACGTCGATCTCTCTGACTGCCTTAATGCGGACTACCAGCTGGCGCTCCGGCTCTCTGCCTCACAAGATCTTGATACCCCCTCTCAGAGTTCGTTATCATCAGCATCATCCTCCGGCAGCAAAGCGGCGTGGTCCCAGCTCATGGCGCCCGTTCAACCCCCGCAGTGTGTTGTCCACGGCGAACTTACAAAGGAGTACACGGTGAACAAACCCGGCCCAAACAAGGGGAAAACTTTTTTCATATGCTCTCGGTGTGTGCCTTTCTGTCCTTCTCGGTTTCCTCTGACCCATGCTGGTTTGATTACCACTTCCCTCTTCACAGGCCTGTCGGACCTGGTTACGACAAGGGCAAAGAGGAACGGCCGCGTGAAGAGGTCGACCACCAGTATCGCTGCAACTTCTTCAAGTGGTCGGCCGAAGTGAGGCGGGAAGGTCTCCAGGGCAGGACGAAAGCATTGAAGCGACAATGACGTCTTCATTGCTCGTCCTTACCTGTATCTCGTCAAATCACGCATCATGTACTTATCTTCGTCCAATCATCAATCCGATCGTGTAACATAATACAGCTGCTGCAAGAACATCTTCTCAAGGTCGTTTATGTTTATGATTGCAAATAAAGCGGGAGTCACCAGCACGAGGAGCAAAGCAAGAATAAACACAAAGTGGGTATGGTTCTTTAGCTTGCGCCGCGGACCTGCTTCTTCGCCGTGCCAATGGTAGTGTTGTTAACCTGTAATGGCGTAATGTTGTGAGCATGAGTGAACCGTGTTACATGGCTCGTTAATTCTCACCTTTGTCGCGAACCGCAAGGATGTCAGCGACTCACTCAGGTGTACAGCGAGCGGAGAGAGATTCAAGATCATCTTGGCAAATATCGGTCATGAACCAGGCAAATAGTCGAAATGATTAGCCAACATACCAATGTTTTGGAGCTCCCGCTCAATGAGTTTTGCAAAAGGTAAGTGAGCTGCCCAGGGCAAACAAATATCCAACAGGGCACAGCAGCACAGGTTACCGAAGATCCCCATGAACACTCAATCAGAGAAAGAAAACACATGGATGATCGACCCACCTTCGAATTCCTGTACGGAATGTGTTTCTCCCCCTTCTCCCCCTTCTCACCCAACGCGGCGATGACGTCGCCCAATGCACTCAGGCTGCGGTTAATGTTTTGCGTCTCCTTCAGACGTTCTTTATCCCCTGCAGCTCCGCTCGAGTTCAGACGTTCACTTCCAGCTAGATCGACGAGGTTAAGGCTTCCCTCACACCGTTCCCCGGTGTGCTGGTTGCTTCCAAAAATCCGAAGGGTAAACACGGAATGTGACCGCGACGAACGTTCGTTCATGAGCGTTGCCGCGACCGTACGCCGTGAGTTGGCCAGTCGCAAGAGCGCCGTGACCTCACGCGGCGTGTGTAGCGGCATTACATTGACGTCAGTCACTCGCGTACTTGCACTCGTCGCGGTCTTCTCGTGTTTAATTTCGTGTTTCTTCTTGTCAAACTCTCCCTTCCCGAGAAGATCATTGATCGTCTCGTTGTACTATAATGTCAAATATTAGCAAAAGTCGGCTGGAGGGTGGAAATGAGCAATAAGACTAACGATTTCGAGGAATTGTCCTTCCATCGTGTACTCCCAACCTTTACTCTTCAACGCTTCTGCCGCCCTGAATACTTCATTCACAGCCCGAGGTATCATACCCATCGTTGCCTCAGTCTATCAGGGGCGTGTTTAGTATCTGTTCTCTTCAACTTGAGCATACTCACGGCACCACCTTCCATGGTGAATGATTTGCCAGAACCTGTCTGGCCGTATGCAAAGATGCAGACGTTGTATCCGTCCACGCAGCTCTGTGCGAGGAGCGAAATCTCCGCAAATATGTCGCTCTGCGTTGATTCGGGCTCAAAGACCTGTGCTCGACTATGAGGGGTGAGGTGCAGGTTAACGCATACCCACTTACCCGGTCAAAGGAAAAGCTGTGAATCTCCTTTCGCTCTTGACCCATTGCGCTCGAGCTTGACGAAGTAAGAACAATCTCTCTGTGGTCCCTCTTGTCAGGGAATATAACATCCGCCACAGCACCCTTGTCCTGATTATCAGGATTCGGGCTCCCGCCTGACGACGATCCAGATCGGGCAAGTCCTGTGGACGGGGAAACAAGATCATGAGGCAGCACTGGCCTCACCCGACAAAATACACGGATGTTTCCCTTGAGCTCCTGAACCATGTTATGCAGCTTCCGGCGGATCATCTCAGCTTCTCTCGCCTCCGCCTCGAGCTCTGCTATTCGTCTCTGCGCGGACTGCTGATCAAGTGTGCGCTGTGAAACCGTGGATGTGGCCGCATCGAGTTGTGATTGCAATGCGGTTTTCTCTGCCTGAAGAGCATTTATTTGCGCGTTGAGAGTGACTTGTGCCGTTGACTGATGCGAGACGGTCGATTTAAGAGTCGAGACAGCCCCTCGTTCCCTTTCGAGGTCCTCTTTTACCAGCTTGAGCTCCTCAGTTAATTCCCTAATCTCCCTTGCACGTTTTTGGATTTCCATCTCGAGTTCCATCACTTCTCTCGCGTGCTTCATGCGCATTTTCTCTATCTCGTCCGAAGAGTTGACGAGCTGACGGCGCTTGTCCAGCTCGGCTGCCTTGGAAGAGGCTAGTTGACGAGAAAGAGCACGATGATCCGCTTGGAGCTCTGCAACTTTTGCACGCTCCGCATCCATGTCTTGCGCGAGACGGAGGGTGCTGGCCGCTTGGACTGATTCGAGGGAGGCCACTTGGCTCTGGAGGTCCCGGAGAGTGTTGAAAGTGCGCACGGATCCAGACACGACGCGTCCTGCTGGCCTCACGGGAGCCGTAGATGGCTTTGGGGGTGCGCTCGTAGCGCGCGTCGTACGTGTCACCGTGAGCTTTGGAGGATCGGGTTTCGTCAAGCGTGATGGGGGACGAGCTGGCGGTGCGGTCGGCCTGTTGAGTGCTGTCCTTGAGGTCGCGAGAGGACGTAAGCTGACATTTGTACCAATTGCTGGTAGTTTTCTTGGTTGATCTAGAGCTTCGTTGTCGAGACCTTCTTCGTTTGCGTGTTTCCGTTTATTCATTTCAAGGATGGTCGCTGTCGTTGTTGTTGCTGCTGTCGCCGTAGTCGATATTGCGATCGTTGACGCAGGCTGGTCGATGAAAGTCGCTGTCGCGCACGGCACGGGAGGAAGAAAAGGTTCTGGAGAAGAACTGTGAATTTGCAGCCGCGGTAAGCGACATACTCGGTGGCACAGAAAAGTGAACCAGCTTTGCTTGACGCGTCAGGTCACGTGATCGAGTCCCAGCGGAGAATTACTGCTGCTGCCCACAGAGGATTGACTTCCTATCTATTGGTTTGGTTTTGGGAGACTAGCTGCCCACTGGCAGTTGTTTCAAAATTCTGGCTTGCTTGAAGTTTGAATCATCTTTGGAATTGGAGATATGGTCGCCGGCCAAGGCCAGTCAGTTGCTTCGTCCGAAAACACCAGGTAGGTAAGGGGAATGAATATGAACGAACGGTGGCCGCTCAGACTCTATATCGCGGAATGCTGGGCGGTTTTTGAAAAGGTTGGGTACAGTCGCGCGGGCTCCTGTATTAACTCGACGCTTCAAGTGCCATCTCGAACTCCGAACCGCGAGTGTGCCAGCTGACAGACGTATGCACAGACATTCAACGGGCTATAGCTAGGACTGAACAGGTGAGAGCTTTCCGAGCCTGGGCTCCGCTAGTACCAAAGAAACACCTCGTGATCACGAACATCATCCCAACGGGCAGCACTTGAGAACAGGAAGAAAATATATTGGAGGGCGCGGATATCTACTTCGTCAACTTGGTGCGAGACTTCGCAGCAATGAACGGGGTGTATGAATAGGCAAGTCAAGCCAAATCTGGGTCATCTTAAGATGCTGGTCTATGATGTATCGATGATTTTAGTTCTTCACACAGGGGGCCATGCCTGCGAGGACGTACATTGGTGTTGCCGCTCTCCCAGCTGGGAGATCTGTTGAAACCGAATACATAGCTGAACTCCCACCGGGCGCTCAAGATTAGTAAACGCCACCGTGACAGTGAGCGGAGGACAAGAAATATATGCGTATCAGGGAAGTGACTTGTGCGTTCGTCGCGGACTGCTAATACCTCAGTACGTCGATATTATTGGAGATGTATGTAGGCTCGAATGGAAAGAGATCATGGATCTACAAACAAATGATCAACTAACGACGATCAGAATTGTCGAGGTCACAATACCAATAGCCTCGCATCACCAGGTGCAAGAACGAGTACATAACTTAAGATTAATACGGATGATTAAGGAAAACGAAAGCAAGAATCTTCAAGACACGAAAATACTTTTGAAAGGCGACCCCAGGATAAGATCTCCGACGACCGCAGTTTCGTTGTGTACCAAAACCCGCACCTCCCCACTCACACACGACCGAACAACCGGAACCCAAACTCGACAGCGTTGGGACCGGGGTCTATTCGATGCGACTGGGAGGTGCCATCGATGGACGGCCGGACGCATTGCGCCAAGCGTGCTGCTTTAATCGCAGTCCCTGGAGGAGCTCATATAGCAGCTGGCGGACTTCGGGCATGTACTGGTCCAAGGCGTTCGGCGAGGGATCCTCGCCCAAGCAATCCTCCAGTGTAGTCCGAAGCCTTGCTGGCATCGCATGCATGTCACTGACGAATGTGATCAGAAGAGCATCAACACGGTGTCGAACCACGGCTAGCAGGTGGAAAGAGCCAGGAACACCAGGTCGATGAACTCACCTCGTGGGGATGTCGTACCCCTCGAATGCCCGCACGATGACATTAAACTCCACACCAAACTGCATGTAGCAGTCGCTGACCTGTTCAGGAGTTGCTTGGTGGTAGCTCCAGAGCCGAAGAGA
>MU127451.1:0-42560 GCA_014904945.1 Gyrodon lividus
CGGCGTTCCAGATAAGACGTCAATGGACCGTTTTCAAGCCATGGGCAAATCATAGCAGGGAACCGCCCAAAGCTCATGGTTGGCCCGTAGAGCGGAATGACGTTAATGTGCTTGAGGGCAAGCCACACTATGACTATGATCTCCCGACGAAGTCTCTGTATGGCTTGTTAGACTAGGATAGACGGTAAAATACATTGCACCATGTTGACCTTTTTTCTGGGGGTCGACATCATCGGCAGAGTACGTCCTGATCGTTTTCACGAAAACTTAGACGGGCTCTCAGTTGAGATGGCTTCAGAAAGACAAAACAACGCACGCCGATAGACCTGCCTTTATAGATGTCCCCATAGCTGCCTGATGCCACTGAATCTTCACCCATTCGCATGACAGAACCGGTGAGATCGTTAGGAAAGTTGAAACGACTACCATACAAGTCAATTCATGAGCTATCCAACTTGACCACCATCGCGGCTCACATGACGTCGAGATCCCACAGCATTCTGCGTCGGTTGTTCGAGAGCAGTGCGAGCTTTCGCTTTGCTGCTACTTGAGTTCGTATCGGTGTCAACGAGTTCCTATGACATCAAAGGCTTCAAGCGGTTCAGAAGGTCTATTATTAACGAGGAAGGTGAGGGAGTACTCATCAAAGGATCAGGATACTTTCCTTTGCCCTTTTGAATGGGCGTCGGAGGCATGGGAAGCACCTGTTACATCATAGAGTTGAGTGTATTGTTCGATGCTGACAATGAAACGATATCGTGATGTAGTATCTCCGATGAATGTCCTTCCGCAAAGCGCATGACCCTTTGTTGTTTTTTGGGCGGCGTACTCTCGAGGAGCAATGCAAAGAACGAGGCCTCTCAGGCTCCATATGCGAAGCTCCGTATCGTCTCCTCCACTCACGAGATGACTGCCATCAGGTGAAATTGCAATGAAATTGACATTGACATCGTGCTGGAGGACAGGGCCAATCTGGGTGGATGTCACCATGTCCCAGAGATGGACTGTGTTGTCCCATGAGGCATGCGCGATGAATTTGCCGTTGGGCGAGACTGCGATGGAGGATATGACGTGGGTGTGGCTCTGCCATTCTGCGAGTAGTGAGCCAGTCGACAAATCAAAGCATCTGATGGAACCGTCCCCGCACCCAGCGACGAGTTGCTGACCATTGGGTGTCCGCAACCTCATTCGGAGCAAAGCCAATCGAATAAACCCCAAAGAAGTTGGCGTGCCCCATGAGAGGACCGTTTGCCTGTCGTCGTGCTCCATACAATCACCATCTTGTGATCTGATGCACTGACAACCCTCGCCAAGTCCGGGGGGAAATATACCAATGACCTGACCACTGTGGTTAGTAAACACACTGATATTCATTGTACTAGTCAATGAGCAATGAAAAATCAGTGTCAAGGTCACTGAAATCGCCATCAACAGTATTCAGTGATACCGATCAGCACAAAAATCAATGAATTCTTGCATGCACGTGGAACAACAAACAAGGTACTTGACAGCCCTAACTGGACTCATTGCTAGACTGTACAGACTCGTTATCCACCGCTTCGGGTGTGAACACAACCTGAGCAAGATTTGGAGTCCTATCAATGACACCCCATTTCTTTCGTGACTGGACTCGGCTGATGGCTGTCTTGATACTTCGCACATCGGTCAAGATGGGAGCTGTGAAATGGGAGAAATGCGTGACTGCCACAGTCGCGTCTTGTCCATCGGTTGCAGCCGGTGTGATGAGTGCAAGCAAGAGGGTGCTGTTCCGAAGAGTTTTCCATATCCTTTCTTCATTTAACTAACAAACCAACACACGTTCGAGTCGCCCGTAGTGGATAGATATTATTTCTGTCCCATCCTCCGATTCATAGACAATCTCACACTAACAAAAAAATTCAAAATGAGAGGAATAAAGCTTAAGCAAGACACATACCCGCACAAAGGAGTTGTCACGATAGGTCCCCCTAGATCTCTTTTGCAGGCAGTTGACTGTACGTAGTCGGTCGTCGCCGTCGCACAGCTGCACCTTTCCCCACAATGGCATGACACGTGGCAAGGTCGCAATTATCTGATCTTGTCTACCACCAATTACTTGCCGCAAGTACACTGCAATCTGTCGTCGCATTTCATCATCTGGCTGGAAATTCGACATGAAAGGGCTGGAAAAAATATGCTGAGGATCTGGTATTTTGAGTCAGTTTCTATATGGTATGAGGCCTAGCAACTCACATCCTGCATACTTGCACTCATTGCGAGAAAACTCAATGTTACGACGCAGTTGCGCAAGTTCTTCGAGTTCGTCCCTTAGATTGAACTTGACTTTGAGTTGGCTCAGATATGACAAATGGAGTATGCGTTTATTCAGATTACTCCATGGAAAGCACCGGGAGCGTAGTCCAGCCTGAAGAAATCCACAAAAGTGTTCCATCGAGAAAGTCCAGCTAGTCCACACTGGCCCACAGAATCGGATTCCTGCTGCGACATGCAAGAGGCCATGAATTGGAAGAGTACAAGTCGACAGTCTCTCTTCGTCATATTGATAGTAATATCTTGGCACGAGAACTAGTCAGACATCGCGTTGAGTAAAATTTACTTGCGACTTACTCCTCATATTCCTCAACCCATTCTATTAGCCTGTTCTCAATCATGTCGACTTCTTCATCTCGAAGCTCCAGCTTCACCATAATTTTCATCAGGTCAGACAGCTTCAGCATGTGGTAATAGTACTTGTCCTCTTGGAACCGGCCTTTGAGGAGGATTGGTGCGAGATACACAAACCAGAATCCCCACGCTTCGGCAGTGAACGTTGAGCGATCTTCTGCAATATTGCCCAGAACACGAACAAATGCTGACGGTATGTTAGCCACTGCACAGGCTGTCTCCTCACCAATTTCAGCCCATATGTGCGGAACCAGTTCGTAATTCTCAGTCCCAGTATCAAGACCCTTGATTTGTCCTGTCCAAAGATTGACCAAAGTCGGGACAATATTTTCAAGAAACAAATGCATCCATTCCCAGGGAACAGATTTCAAATAATCAATGCTGGCAACGCGGCGTAGGGCTGGTGGTCCACGGATGCCGCTCTGCTTTGCAATATTCCCGTCCTCCTCTTGTTGTTGCAGACTCTAAGTCACATATAGTAGTTAGGAAGTCGCCGTGTGTGCGAAGAGGAAGTTGACGTGGATCTAAAGATGGGCGACTTTGGTGAGGTAGATCTGGTGTTTCGAGGGGTGTGTAGTAAACTGTGCCATGAGATGACACATTGCGTACCCCTCGTATCTTGCAGGAGCGGCAAGGATGGACAGCATTATGCCCTTTGATATTCAACAGTTTCTCAATTGCAACAATGTCGCCATCTTTGAAAAGGATGTATGCATGGAGGTTAAGATGACTCCGAGAAAGCGCATCAAATGTGTGAACACCAGTCGCAAGCAATGCACACTCATCGTCAAGTGGTGCAAGAAAGGATTCATAGTCCTTTGGTTGGTGTGGACCGGGAATAACGCCCAAACAGATGAGGTGCTCGAGGTGGGTACGGAAATGTGGAGGTAGATTATAGTTTTGAATGAGAATTGGGGTTGCTGTTGGGCCACCCCTGCGACGTTTGAATAACAAATATCCATCGACAGCCAAGCCTAATGCAATGTCATTCTCGCCCTCGAAATACTTGTGCTGTAACTCAATTTCATCAACTATGACCTTTTTTCTGCACAGTGTTTGATACCATGATGTGTTGTAGATATCACGGATCATGCCTGGTTGTCGCTCATATAAATGACGAAATGAGAGCATCTGAATGGTCTCGGCATTTTGAAAGAAAGCCTGGAGGCGGGGGATAAGTGGAAGGTAGTAAAATGTGCGTCTTGCTTTGCCGGAGCATTGATACCGGGCTTCTTTGCAATATGGACACTCTTTGTGATGAATATATTGTCGTGTATATACAAGAGTTAATACAGCAATCAATATTGATTGGCTGTATTCCGGATAGTAGAGCGAGTTGATGGAGTGTCACCCACTCGGAATCGAGAGACATCTTGTGCCGGAAGGTGTATCGTAGTTGGTCATAGATACAATGTGGCATATTTGCCATCATCTTCAGCTTGAATGCTCTGATATTGTCCTGATCTTCTTCGGTCAACACATCATTCCCTTATACATAGAACTACTCAACCTCATCAGAAACTTTACACACATCTTATTTCATCTTATTCATCTTGGTTTCATCTTATGTGTCTTAGTTTCATCTTATTTGGCTTGTGTGAATTGCTTAAGCCAAATAAGATGAAACTAAGACACATAAGATGAAATAAGACGTGTGTAAAGTTTCTGATGCTGCTGTGCTGTACACAGAATCATTAATGTTACACACTGATATCAAAGAATTCCTGATCTTGTTCAGCACAGAGCCATGCATTCAGCTGGTCTTTGATCTCCTCCAGTGAAAGGTGGAGGTCATCATCATCGTCACTCTCATTAAATTGGAGCGTAGAACTCCATGATTGCTCTGAGTCACTGCGAGTGTCCCGATCTTGACTGGCTGAAGGCATAGATGATGAACTAGTAAAACCACCATCAATTGAGCCTGAGCTCGTCTTTGTCGCCAAGTTATCGTCGCAGGAACCTTCTTTTGGTTCATCATCCTCCGAGCTGCCCGCTGTTTCTGCACCATAATCTGACTGTAGGACATCATGCTGGAGTGGATCTGCTTGACCATAGTGATGTTCTCGAGTGCATTTAGACACCCATTTGTAGCAAGAGGGCATGCAACAACACCTCTTGTAGTTATGATCCATGGTGGGAAAGCAATTGAACCATACTCAAAGGACAGACTAAACAAAGACACACCTTAATGTGACTTGGTCAGGTTATGCTGATGGATTTGAGGGAGGCTGGCCCATATGCCAGTTTGGGACCTGGGTGTCAAGTTTGGAAGGGCACATCACATGATCTCATGCCAAACAACATGTCAACGAATGGGCGATTGCAATCACCCTTTGCCCTTAACTATCATGGTGCGTCACAGCAAAGGACAGCACAAAAAGACTAGCAAAATCAACAGTGTTGCCTCAAAAATCAGTCAGCTTCAAGATGAGATATGCAAATTACAATGTAAGCTCCCTTTATTCATCCCAAGTCTATGAAACTGATTGTCACACAAGTGCGTGAAAAGAAGAAACAACCAGCCCCAAATAAACAGTCGACATCTAAGTTGATCAAGAAACCCAAAGGTGCAGCTGGGAGGTCACCTCCAAATGGGTACAACATCCAGAAAGCTATGGGACTTGATAAGAGGGAATACGATGCCTTTGCCGTATGTACCCACAGTATATATGTGCATTATTTGAGAAGTAATGTGCTCTTCCAAGGCTATTGCACGCCACCTAAGTCACAGGTACCTAGATCCAACAAAGACCATGCGTGATCAAGATGAGTTCACAGTAGCAATGGTTCTTTCCTTTGTACATTAACCACTGGGTTGCTGGTTTGACTAAATATGTTGAGTTCTCACACTTCTAGGCTCAGAAGAGGTTTTCTGCACTGGCTGACTATGCCAACAATTGGCCAATGTGAGATCTCATATCTAACTTTCTACGCAACCATGTCCAGTATCTCAAAAAGAACAATGATAGTCTTGAAGATGCATTGCATGGTTCTACTCGTGAGGTAAGCACTGAGAATTCGGATCCAGGGACTGTGTACTCAATCATTGCCATATAGTTTCTCGACATGGATATTGACAATCTTGCAGCCTTTGTGAACCAAAAGGTGAAAAAATGCCATGGTAGAGAGGGCAATGATGGGGGGGAGGAAGGGGACAGGGATGATATCAGTAATGAGGAAGAGGGAGGGGATGGGGATGGGGATGGGGATGGGGATGGGGATGGGGATGGGGATGGGGATGGGGATGGGGATGGGGATGGGGATGGGGATGGAGAGGAGGTGGGAGAGATAGAGGAGAGTGAGCTGGAAGAGGAAGTGCAGTTTGTGAAGAAACGCAAGGTGAGTGACCTGCTTGATTTTATTTGCACAAAATCTTATAGTCAGAGTTTACAGCTGGTCAAGACTATCTCGTCAAAGTCGAATTCTAGTTCTAAAAAGTCAAAAAACAATGTAGTAAATGTATGCTATTACATCCCAGTGACACTACAACACTCAATCCCCACAGTCTGAGGCCAAGAAAGTGTCAAAGATGATGTCCAATGTTGCACAGCAAGGTGAAGATGGCCAATCTGAAGCAACGAAGGGCAAGCGTAGCAAGAAAGTATTGAAGAAGCAGGTCACTGGCAGCATTGAACATGAAGGTGATGACCAAAGAAAGACTGAGAAGTGCATAACCACCTCTCAGGTAAGCCTTAATGCTACTGATATACTTTGAGTTATGAGTCTTATTTACTCTTTGTGCTTAGGTTGTATTCAGGCACCATTGAGAGTATGGGTGATATCTACTGATTTTATTTCCAATGATCCAAGCAGGCACTTGAAACACATGAAGAGACCGAAGACGAGAATGATATGCCAGTGGGTCTCACACCTGTCATTGAGACTAAAAAATGTCACTATGTCAGTTGGGTAACGTGTTCAGGTCAATAATAATCATGCAGTTTATTGATGTTTATTCCAAAGGATTCTGAAGAAGAGGCGAATGACTTGGACTTAGACACCATGGATGCCCACAAGACTAAAAGGCATCATTTTGTTGTCAGCCTGGTAATGTATACATGCGAATAGCCTCAGGTTCACAGTTTTATTTCAATTTGCCCAAATGTAGGACACCAAAGAAGAGAATGACTCCAATGTAGTTGTGCACAGGACTAAGAGACGTCACATCATCAGTCAGGTAATGTAGTCAAGTTAATGGGCTTGTGGCTTGATTACATCAACTCATCCAAACATAGGGCTCCGATGAAGACAAGAACAACTCTGACGTGGTTACCAGCAGGACTAAAAGACATCGCCTTATCAATTGGGTAACATACATGCATTAATAGGTTTGCAGTTTATCAGCTTCAACTCACCCAAACACAGCACAATGAAGACCAACCTGGGCAGGGTGAGGATAGTGGCTCACCTGAAGCAGAGCCTGAGCCAGTGGCGAGATGTCCATTAGATGGGTGCATGGATATCTTACCAGAACTGGATGAACAACCACGGCACCTTATCAAGTTAATGGAGAGGTTTGCTACCTTCAAGCGTGATGGAGATACGGACTCACGAGCATACTTGCGCCTTGAAGCCCAGGTTTGCATCAAGGTCCGGAAGGCAGGAGAATATAGCTACTTCCTTCAGCAAGCACGGTGTCGGGAATGGCCTACGGTTATCAAATGGAGCAATATCCCAGCCTGAATCATGGCTCTAAAACAGAACATCATGAATATCACCACCAATGGTGCAGCCAGGGAACAGGATTCCATGTACCAATGCTGCTCAGAAATGCTACAAAATGCCGGCCTTGGAAGGAACTTCATCAAATTGGCCAAGGGATCTTCGGCGCCAACTCAAGTATACTTGAATGCCCGGCCTGGATAGTACGTGACGTTGAATCTCTCTGGAGCAATGACATGCTCACTTATGAGTCACTAGCTATGGCTCCAAAGGCGCGGCTATAATTGAGTCCACCTTGATGTGTATTGTTGACCTCGAGAGAACTCCTATGGAGAGCTTTGCACCTCTTACTCTGTCTTGTTTCATGCGGTACTTTCTAGTTCCATTCATTGGTGCTCACCTCATCTCCCAGAACCTTGAATGTGCTGTTGAGGTGGCATTCAAGGAGATGCTGGAAAGTGCGGATGCTGGAGATGCCCTACACCCTGCAGAGGACAGTGATGAAGACTTGGAAAACATCATGAAGACCAACATGGATGTGAGGAGACATGAACATACAGCTGAAATCGCAGAGCAGAGACAGGTTGAAGCCGAGTCCAAAGAAGCCCTACAAGAGGAGAACTCATGGAAAATGGTACATTGTCTGGTTTCCCATTGACACTGACATCTTACTAGGGTCCACAAGGTTGTGCAATCCAAGGCCCAGCACAAACATGCAACTGAAATTGTGGCACAGAGGCAGGCTGAAGCTGAGGCACAAGTAGCCCCCTGAATCAAGAATTCACAAAGAATGGTAGCTTATTTGGTTTTGCATTGACACTGATGTCTTACTAGCTGCTTGCCTGATCCGTCGTGTGATCTAAGGAACAGAAATCAACTGCAAGAGCAGGTACTGCCAGTGAGCCAACCCAGGTATCCTTGCATCGTGCCGCAAAGGGGGTCAAGAAGGTAGCTGGTAGTGTCTCTGGGACTTCAAAAGCAGACGCAAAAGAGCCCGAGTTGGTCGAGAAGGTATGAGCACACAATCGTTCTCCTAGATACATTCAAGTTGTACTAAGTTCACTGAACTCAGAGCTCGTTGGAGGCTCATGGGCCTGATGAACACCGGGCAGTGGTTTGTTCTTGTTTTAGAAGTCTACACTGCGCTAACAACCTACATAGTCTGATGTCCAGTCAGTCAACAGTGTCCCACCTTGTCTATGCTACAGTACTGGCCCTGCTTGTCACGAATAGTTGCTGCCACTGCCGCCTTTCGAGTTCCAAGTCTGTGGTCCTGCAGGCGCTGTCTCCTCCGATCCAAGAAGAACACCATTTTCCTTGATGCCTCTTCAGTTTTCAGCTAATGTGTTATATATACGTTTGGACAGTAGATGGGAATATCTACTGGATAATAATTCATGCTATCTCTAGTTCTAATCATAGAGTAGTATACGAACGTTCTCATGCTTATGTCAATACAAACTTGTGGGTCCCATGAGGTTCCCACTTTCTGTCAAGTATGGGAATTATCTCACCGTAATTAATAGACTTACCTTCGAAGAAGGACAGGTCATTATCTATTACGTACGTAAGGTCCGAAATTAAATGGATCACCGTAGAAGTTTTCTGCCGGATATGGTATCGTTAGGAATGCCGCGTCCTCAGGCACAATTGCCTTTTTCATTTGAGGGCGGCGTACTAGACTAATGTCATAGATTTCTGTAGACGTCGTAGGTCCATAATATGTATTGTAGTCATCGAACACCTCAGTGAATTCTGATCGGTCGATCGGTTGAGTAAGAGGGGGTTCATCCTCTACATCAGCATCCAATGCTATAGTTTGATCGATGAGATCCGTTCCGGATTCATCTTCTATGATACTGCATGTAAGTGCGTGTTTCCACTTACGTGCCAAGTCTCCAACGTTTGTGGTACGTTTACGAGAGACTAACCATCGGTTGTTTCCTATGATGAAATGTCTGTAATCGATAAGACAAAGTTCAAATAAAATGGCTCCTTCAGGGGTTTCGACCCATGCTTCCCTTTCAATAATAGGTTTCATTTCCGGTGCGCCTTGTGGCTGCCATCCGGTTTCATTCCTAAAATCGTCCAGGTACATAGATCTAGCCGCCTGTGCAGGGAGGAGTTGATCCATCTCTTCGATTGATAGGGGTTGGCTTCTAGAGCCGATGGTGCCCCTTATCCATCCATTGACGTATTCTTGGATAGGTTTCATCATGGAATTTCGCAGTTCATCTATAGCGAAATTATCCCATGCGGTGTTAAAGAATGACTTGAGTACCAAAACTGGTCCATCTTCTCGTACATTGACTTCCAAATGTTTTTCCCAACGTTTTGACATGTGTACTTTTAGCCAATTCTTGACCACGCTGTGCGGGTATCCGCGGTTCACATAAAGATTAGATAGCTGTGCAACCGCATCTGAGTAGTGTTCAAATTTACTCGATAATACCGACAGTCGGGAGAGTTCTCTGATGAAAGTGCCTTTTTTAACATCGGTTGGGTGTGAACTATCCCATGGGATTCTTTCTAAATGGTTCAAGGGTTTGGAATAAGGTTTCCATTGTAGTGAGTTATCTACGTCCACGTAAAGGAACATGTCCAAAAACGGTGTAGCGTAACTACCCTCGTTCCAGTCGATTTCACAACCTGTAAATCCAACTATTGCCTTTGCGTATTCCTTAGCCGTGTAAGGGCCATGGTAATCCGGTTGGTAACTGTTTTCATACAGGATCATTAGTAAGTCATCGATATATCTGCCATAATAGACGATATCATCGGAGACTCGCGGGATGTATATTCTTTCAAAATGGAACCCATATAGGTTCACAATATCAGGAGAACATGCCACTCCCATGGCTAGTCCGTTCTTCTGCAGAAAGTATTCCCCGTCAAATTCGACTATAAGGTATGTAATCGCAAACGTAAGCATGTCACGGAATAGATCCGGACTTACTCCGCTGTCACCTTCTCTGTACAAGTTACAAATGACCTCTATACAATGTTTAGTAGGTATATTCGGGTAGTAGGCAACTACATCACCCAAGACGATGCGAATTTTATGGCTTCTATCAAACTTTAGATTACGAAGTTTCGCCGTTAAATCTTTAGTGCCTTGTATCACGTAAGTGGCTTCCTTTACAAGGGGCTTTAGAAACTTGGAGATAATTTTGGCTACAGGGTTTTGTAACGCCAAATGACAGGGCGCTATTGGTCTCATTTTTGTGGGTACCTTATGTATTTTTGGTATCCCGTAAAACTTCGCAAGTTTGATCCAATCTAAAAACTCCGGACTGTTGTAGTCCTCGCCTTCTTACATCATCTTCCATCACCCCATGCTGCTTCTTGTCCTCCCACTCATGTCCCATTGAATCATCAGTCATCAAATAACTTCTACTCTCTCCTCTCTTCGAAGATGTCTACAACGTCTAGTGACAAGGGAAAGCAAATTCGTCTTGACCTGCAGGACCAGATGTCCCAGGTAGAAACTACAGCTGTGAGTGACGCACCAAGTGACCAACGACTTACTGTCATAATGGAGAAGAATCACTGCCTTGCAACAAAGCTCAACCATGTTGACCATGAGCATGATTGCCAACTTCAGTGAGAGCGGATGAACCTCGAGTATGCTAACTCCCAAACTGTCCATGATCGTGAGCTGCAGAAAAAGAAGATGGACATTCACCTTGAGGAAGTGAAGACTCGAGCCTCAGAGCAGCATGCAAAGGAACACCTGGCGATGGCAGAGATGCTCCATCTCCAGCTCAAGCTCAAAGGGGTTGATGGTGCTGATGTTGAACACCTGTAAGTCTGAATGTTAAGAGGTTTGTTATATACAAGTATTCTTTGTTGTATCAGATATCTGCATATGTCATAGTTGTTCTCTTTCCTACATACATCCCCAGGCAGAAACCCACCGACTGTATCAAATCTGTATGACCAACTAGCATCAATGGGAGTTCTCTGATGTGCTGGTGCCCATTCCTTGCCATATCATAAAATCATGAAGCCATAACACTCAGTAACCTCAATGACAGATGGAAGAGGGGAGGGTAGGCAAGTATTTTCAGCACTTTCTCAAGTACGGCTCTTTAACCATTTCCTTGCTGTGCTCCATGTTCGTGCCAAGCCACACAGCTTTCTATGTGGCTTGAGCATTTTTGCCATCTTCCAAATCTAAGTAGATGCACAATGAGCATCTACCTATCATGTACCCATGGATCACATGTTGCTCAATGAAACTCATTCAATCAACGTCCACTACTAGACACTGCAGCACTCAGGCATGGCGCTGTCTCTATGAAGCTCCTATGCTGAGGCCCGAATCACCTCGCCTCCCATCTCAGTTAACATGACTCTTGTCTGTCTCATAATAGTACCATTCCCAAGGGATTTACAGTCCTCTGTATTCTTCTCCTCTGCCTACCTCCCTGGCACTTTTGATCAGATCAAGGAGTAAGGTACATGAGGTATGCACACTTGGTTGAATTCATTGGTTGTGTAACATCCTATGCTCCCATTATTCGTCACCATACAGGTCATGATTATGTTTCCTTGTGGTTAGACAGTTAGATCTCTTCCTGCAGATTTGGGTGTTGCATCAGACAGGGTAGATACAGTAAACTTTTTTTTGGCTCTGAGAACATGGCATGGATGTCAGACTATACATTAGGCATCAAAATTTGAACTTCAATGATTGAACAACTGGACTGACACTGTTCCGAATCATGGCATCCAATGACTGTCTTTGTAAAATGTGATAAGATGATGGTCACATGTAACTGTACTGTCTCAGTTCTCTTTTGGCAACTTCACTTCAACTTGGTGACCTAGTACTCCCCTCAATGTCTTTATTCACTAATGCAAGGGCCCATGGGCTCCTGTTTGGCTCCAAGCTGTGCATGACCAATAAGTTGCTAGATCATGACCATGATATATATGTGTTGAATTTGACATATAGGTCTCTACAGTATATATGTATGTTTTTCTCAAATGCAAGATGGGTTGTACTGTCAAGTCCGGGCTCTTTCCCAGAATTCCCGGATAGTCCGGAGTTGCGGAGGAGGCAGGGTTTTGCGGGAATTCCTGAGAGGGGTTGGAGGGGTAAGGAACTGCGGCTTCAGCTTATGTGCTGCGCCCCTGTACGAGTTCAGTTCCTTAATTTAAGAGCAGAGGGTCGGAGGCTGGTCCTAAGGTCAACTTAAGGACTTAGAGAATCGGAAGGGAGAGGATCAGGAAGGAACAGGATTTAGTTGATATTTGAACTAAGGAAATATCAGAGAGTACACATGGGTTTATATACTGAAGGGTCTGGAAGATATAAAGATGTTAAAGTACTATCAGGCGAATCGGAGTTTCGGGTTTCCGGAGGAAAGGAAGGAATGAATCGGAATGGCGTCAGAATGGTAGAATGATGACTGAAGGCAATGGCGCAATAATTGCGAAGCAAGAGGGAAGGGAATTATTGATAGGAACTGTAAATGTCAAGAAGTGTCAAGCGATAACCGAGATAGGGATACGAAAGTCCGGGACGGGAATGTGGAAAGTCTGGGACGGGAATGCGGAAAGTCTGGGATGGGAATGTGGAAAGTCCGGGACGGGAATGCGGAAAGTCCGGGGTGGGAAGTACAGGGTTCGGAATGTCCGATGAAAGAGAAATTGTCTAAGGTAAAGTATGAGGGCCGGGGTTTGGGATTTGGTCATAGGGGTTCGGAATCGGGCCGGATTGGTTAGGGAAGTTTCGGGATGTGACATGTACCACGTCTTTGACAGTATGCTGTTGGAGGGCAGCTATACAAGAGTGCATGTAACCATCAACAGTGCTATTAATATTACGCAGGAGACATGCTGCCATGTCTCAGATCAACAATCATAAAACAACCGGGGTAACATGTTTTCGACCAGCTCATGTCTAGTAAACTCAATGATCTCCTCATCGGATGGGCATGATCAACCTGCATCAATGGAGGTCCAGCATTGTTGAATGAACTTCCATTGACAATCAGTGACCACCTCTTGACTGAGGCACGTTGGGGTCGACCCTTTTGAAATTGCATGTATTACCTGTGCTTCATGGGCATAATCATGGTAGGGCACATTCCCTGTCAGAATGTGTTGATCATCCAGATACATCAATACATGAGAGCAAAACAGTGCATTGGTGTAACAGACCTGTAATGTGATTCCACCAAATGAGTACACATCGCTTTGCAGTGTCAGAACGACCTTGGGTGCATTTTCGATCATCTGAAGATCAAGTAGCTCTGGAGCTGCCCAGTGCAGTGTTCCTCTTGCCTGAAATGATGTTGTGAACGTGGATGCTCCAAGTTCTGTCAACAGCATTGACAGACCGAAATCAGCAATACATGCTCTCCCATTGTTGTGGATGAGCACGTTCACCTGTACGTTTGACATGTAAGTAAGTATGAGGTCAATACAAATGAGGTCACATACACCCGATAGATTGTCATGCACAATGGACCGTGAATGCACTATAAGGCATGATATATTGCATGAGCACCTAAATAGCTGTGAATAAAGCATCAGTTCTTATGGTACTGTAGACCCACAGCGACGTCAGCAAGCTGCAATGTTGATGTCAAATTTGGGCTTGTAGCATAGTCATCATGGATACCTACCAGAACCAGCCTTTCGCCCATTGTTAGGTTGTCATCTCAGCATTCCAGGTAAGATGTCAACAGATTGTTTTCAAGCCATGGGTAAACCATAGCAGGGAACTGCCCAAAGCCCATGGTCATCCCATAGAGCGGTATGACATTAGTATGCTTGAGGCCAAGCCACACTATGATCTCCTGATGAAGTCTCTGTATGGCATGTTGGAATATGATAGTGAAATTAATTGCACGATGCTGACCTTCTTTTTCTGAGGGTCATTGCCATCATTAGCAGAGTATGTCCTGATCATTTTCATGGCAACCTAGACAGACTCTCAGTTGAGATAACTTCAGAAAGACAAAACAATGCACATCAATAGACCTGCCTCACACGTAAAATGTGCCTCTATAGATGTCCCCATAGCTGCCTGATGCCACTGGATCTTCACCCATTCATGTGACAGAACCAGTGAGATCATTGGGAAAGCTGGAATGACTACCATATGAGCAAATTTGTGAGCTAGCCAACTTCACCACCATCACAACTCACATGTCATCGAGATCCCATGCAGTGTCCTGCATTGGTTGTTCAAGAATGGTGGGATTTTTTGCTACATTGCTACCTGAGCTCGTATTGCTGTCATCCATGTGGAGGACCTGTGAGACAGAAGTTCCAAGGACTATTCTTGATGAAGGAAGAAGGGAGGTACTCACCAAAGGACCAGGATTTCCTTTATCCTTTTGAATGAGTGTTGGAGGGACAGGTGATGACTGTTACATGATCAAGTTGAGTCTATTCTTTGATGCTATGATAACCACATTGTAATGTACCCCCGACAAATGCCCTTCCACAGAGTGCGCAACATCTTGTTGCACAGCCTGTGGAGGGTCAGATCCAATTGTTGAGAATGGGCATATGATATGGACTAGTTTTAAGTTGACATTTTCTTTGTATGCCTGCATGGTAGTGAATGGAGGAAGGATGTATTGCAATGTGAAAACTGACATGTATTGGCTGTGGCAACATCTATGAGCCAAAGGAGTTTGGTATTGCGTGTTCTTGAGGAACAATGCAGGAATGATGCCTTTCAGGCTCCAGATGCAAACCTTCCTGTCATCTCCCCTGCTAACAAGATGGCTGCCATCAGGTGAAATTGTGATGGATCTCACACAGCCATCATGCTGGAGTATAGGGCCAATCTGTGTGGAGGTCATTGTGTCCCAGAGAAGGACTATGTTGTCCAATGAGCCAGATGCAATGAATTTGCCACTGAGTGAGATTGCAATGGAGTAAATGTTGTAGGTAGCATATGGACAGCCGAGGTTGACAAATAGCCATGGCTCACAGGCCAGCCAATTGTCGGCCAACCTATAAGTTGCACTCGTAGGGCACAGATGGGCCAAGATAGAATAAAAGTTCCATGTGATATGAGTTGGCCAAGGGGTTATTTTAGTAAGGGTATTTTGAGTGATGGGTGGTCAATATGCGGTGGTTTTGGCAGTAAGGGGTGGAGCCATTCAATGATGGGTGTGATATGAGTGGGCTGAGGGATGAGTGACCCCATAGGTCTCAGGTGGGCCAAGGGAGGGGCAACCCAAAAGTTGTGGATGGGCCAAGGGATGGGTGACCAGTAGGTGTCAGATGGGCCAAGGAGTTTGAGCCCCATAGGCGTTGGATGGGCTGAGGGATGGGGGACCCATAGGTGTCAGATGGGCTGAGGAATGCATACACTGTAACCCTTGGGTGGGCTGAGGAATGTGACCCCCAAAGGTCTCAAGTGGGCCAAGGGATGGATGTTCAGTGGGTCTCGGATTGGCCAAGCGAGGGGTGACCCACAGGTGTTGGATGGGCCAAGGTGTTACATCCCAAAACTTTCCCAACCCATCCGGCCCAATTCCAGCCTCCTATGATCAAATCCCAAATCCTGAGCCTCGGACTTTACCTTAGAAGATTTCTCTGTCATTAGATATTCCAAACCCTGTATTTCCCGTCCTGGACTTTTGTATTCCTATCTTGGCTATCTCTTGACATATGTCTCTTTCCTTTGACATTTCTTGACATCTGGAGTTCATATCAATAATTCCCTTTCCCCCTGCTTCACAATTATTGTGCCATTAACCTCAGTCATTATTCCACCATTCTGATGCCATTCTGATTCATTCCTTACTTTGTTCTGGAAACCCGAAACTCTGATTCGTCCAACATACTTTAACACCTTTATATCTTCCGGACTCTTCAGTATATAAACCTGCTTGTACCCTCTGATATTTCCTTAGTTCGAATATCCACTAAATCCTGTTCTCTCCTGCTCCACTTCACTCTGAAAACCACTTCAGTCCTTAAGTTGACCTTATGATTGTCTTCCGACCCTCTGTGTTCCGCTCACCTGACTCACTCGGAAAAATGCCCCTTGGAACTTCGATGACTCCTGCCACTCTGCATTCACCCAACTCAAGGATGCCTTCACCCGAGCCCCTATCCTTACTCACTGGATTCCGGACTGCCCTATCACAGTCAAAACCGACGCTTGGGACTATGCTATTGCGGGAATCCTCTCGATCCAGTGTCCGGATGAGGAATTCCGCCCCGTCGCATTCTACTCCCACACCCTGACAGTCCCGGAACTCAACTACGACACTCATGATAAGGAACTTCTTGCTATCCATGAAGCTTTCCGGCATTGGTGTCACTATCTTGAAGGTTCTGGCACCCCTATCAACATCGTTACCGACCACAAAAATCTGGAATATTTCTCCACCTCCAAAGTCCTGACCCGCTGGTCGGAATTCCTATCCCAGTTCAACCTCGTCATCCGCTTCTGCCCTGGATGCTTAGGAGCTAAACCCGACTCCCTCACTAGACACTGGGATGTCTACCCCAAAGAGGGGGATAAGGACTATGCTCGCGTCAATCCCCATAACCTCTGACCGGTGTTCACTCAGGAGCAGCTCACCTCATCCCTACGAGCCACTATCCTACTCGCCCCGGTCCTCCGGGCCTCGTCCCTGCTTGATATTGAAGACATTCACAAGGACATCCTAGATTCCCTGTCCTCTGACCCTGTAGCTTCCCTCCATCTTCTGGACTCGTCAGACTCCCGGTGGGCTGTCAACCCCAAAGGTTTCCTGACCCTCGACAATCGCATCTTTGTCCCGGAAGCTAAGGACCTCCGTCTTTGCATTCTCCAGTACAAGCACAACCACCCCCTATCTGGACATTTCAGGCAGAACAGGACATTAGAGCTCGTCCGCCGGGAATACACCTGGCCAGGCCTCCGCACCTTTGTCAAGGACTATGTCAGTTCCTGCACTTCCTGCGCCTGAGCTAAAACTCCGAGACACCGCCCCTACGGAATGCTCAAGCAACTCCCAATCCCTGAAAAACCCTGGAACTCCATTTCCATGGACTTCATTGAACAACTCCCATCCTCCAGCGGATATACCGCAATCCTCGTAGTCATTGACCGCCTTTCCACACAATCCATATTCATCCCCACTCATGACACTATCGACTCTCTGAGCCTCACGAAACTATTCCTGCTCCATGTGTTTTCCAAGCGCGGATTCCCCTCCAATATCACCTCCAACCGGGGTTCCGAGTTTGTCTCTCACTTCTTCTGTTCCCTTGGGAAAGCCCTCAACATCCGACTTCACTTCACTTCGTGATACCACCCCGAAGGCGACGGGCAAACGGAACGGGCGAACCAGACCCTTGAGCAGTACCTCTGAATCTACTGCAACTACCAACAGGACAATTGGTCGGAATTCGCCTACAATAATGCCCCTAGCGCTACCACAGGAGTATCCCCATTCTTTGCTAATAAAGGCTACCACCCTAACCTCTCGGTCTACCCCGAGAGGGATCTGACCTCATCCCGCACCCGTGAATATGCAGTCGACCTACAGGAACTCCACGAATTCCTATGCACGGAAATGGCCTGTGCTCAGCAACGCTACCAAGGACCCGCGGATTCCCGACGACTTCCAGATTGGAGACCAAGCGTTCATCAAGGCAAAGTATTTCTGTTCCACTCGCCCTTCCAAGAAACTCTCGGAAAAGAACCTCGGCCCCTATACCATCATCGCCCAAGCTGGACCCCTGTCCTTCACCCTCCGACTCCCGGACTCCATGCGCGCTGTCCATCCCGTTT
This sequence comes from Gyrodon lividus, assembly GCA_014904945.1. NCBI lineage: Eukaryota > Fungi > Basidiomycota > Agaricomycetes > Boletales > Gyrodontaceae > Gyrodon > Gyrodon lividus. Next base: position 18,092 of record MU127451.1, read on the forward strand.
TCCACATCTGCCAGTTAGAACCCGCAACTCCGAACACCATCCCGAATCGGGTCCAACCCCCACCTCCCCCAGTCGAAGTCGACGGAGAACCTGAATATGAAATCTCCAAAATCCTAGACTCCAAAATTGACCGCCGACGCAGGAATTGCCAACTCCTGTACCTGGTAAGGTGGGCGGGTTACGAAGGGATTGATGAAGAAACGTCCTGGATCCTCGCGACCGAGCTTGCTCAGGCATCGGAACTTGTCTTGGACTTTCACTCCACATATCCCAGAAAGTTTGGACCCCTTAGTTCACTTGGATGTGGCTGGAAATACGGTTTTCGATTCACCAAAAACAAAACTATACTAATTGTACAGGAGGAAACTGATGGGACATCCTATACTACTTCCCCATCCCCATCCTCCTCACCTCCCTCCTCGAGCTTCCGCCTCGCCTCCTTGCGCTTTTCTGTTGGAGACGGGTGATTTCGTCATCGGATTGCGAGTGGGTAGACATGTTGGATGGTGGAACTAAACAACAGGCAGTCAACGGTCACAAGGCACCTCAGATTGATTCCCGCCTTTCAAACTCCACTATACTTCTATTTCCTATCACGGACTCCTACCCAGGCACTCAAGGGTTCGTGCCTAAGAGGGGGATACTGTCACATCCCGAAACTTCCCTAACCCATCTGGCCCAATTCCGAACCCCTATGACCAAATCCCGAATCCCGGCCCTCGGACTTTACCTTAGACAATTTCTCTTTCATCGGACATTCCAAACCCCGTACTTCCCGTCCCAGACTTTCTGCATTCCCGTCCCGGACTTCGTATCCACGTCCCGGACTTTCGTATTCCTATCTCGGTTATCCCTTGACATATGTCAGACTCCTTTGACACTTCTTGACATTTACAGTTCCTATCAATAATTCCCTTCCCCCTTGCTTCGCTATTTTCCGATTCATTCCTTCCTTTCTTCCAGAAACCCGAAACTCCGATTCGTCTGACATACTTTAACATCTTTATATCTTCCGGACTCTTCAGTATATAAACCCGCCTGTACTCTCTGATATTTCCTTAGTTCGAATATCAACTAAATCCTGATCCTTCCTGATCCTCTCCCTTCTGATTCTCTAAGTCCTTAAGTTGACCTTAGGACCAGCCTCCAACCCTCCGCTCTTAAATTAAGGAACCAAACTCGTACAGGGGCACAGCACATAAGCTGAAGCCACAGTTCCTTACCCCTCCGACCCCCTCAGGAATTCCTGCAAACCCTGCCTTCTCTGCACTCCGGACAATCCAGGACTGGGCCAGGATTGGGCCGGATGGGTTAGGAGAGTTTCGGGATGTGACACTCATTGGAGACTTCACACATCTGATATTATTACTGAATACATGGTCAAGCAAGTCCTGGAAGCCATCAGCCACCCTGCCCAACCAACTCCTGCACTACCTGATACATGGATTCCTTTACTGGCTCTCTTCCAAGCCAATAGGATAGTCAATTCAATGGCAAGGGCTTATCAAAATCAAAGCATGTGATCTCCAAGTACCTAGATAACTACTAATATTGTCTCAGGGAGCTTCCCCATTGACATCCAAAGGATGGCCGAGATGTTGGGGCCAAAGGAGACTGGAACAAATCCAGAAAGAGAGAAATTCTATGGAGCATGAAGAGGAGATCTCAGACCCAACCCTTCTATTGGACAAGACTGGGGTAATCCTGAATGGTGGGGTTGGTCAGGAATCCCTGAGGGGGGTCAGAGGTGTAAGGAACTTTGGCTTCAGCTTATGTGCTGTGCCCCTGTATGAGTTCTGTTCCTTGATTTCAGAGCAGAGGGTCAGAGGACAATCCTAAGGTCAACTTAGGGACTGAGGGGGTTCAGAGTGAAGCAGACTAGGAGAGAATGGGATTTAGTTGATATTTGAACTAAGGAAATATCAGAGAGTACAAGTGGGTTTATATACTGAAGAGTCTGGAAGATATAATGATGTTAAAGTATGTTGCACAAATTGAAGTTTCAGGTTTCCAGAAGAAAGTAAGGAAAGAGAAATCTTCTAAGGTAAAGTCCGAGGCTTGGGATTCGGGATTTGATCATAGGGGGTCGGAATTGGGCCGGATGGGTTAGGAAAGTTTCGGGATGTGACAGTCTCATTCTGCCTGGTCAGTGAGTTCAAGGATGGTAGTGGCAGGGATGTCGAAGGCTTCTTCGGTAGAGTCAACGTCAATGGGGGTGGAAGGTGTGTCTTCAGGGCCAGGAGTTACCGAGGCATGGGTCAAAGGGACGGAGAAGAGAGTCTGAGTGCAATTTCAATGTGAGCAATGAGGAGGAGGGATCAGACAAGGTTCATCGGGGTTACTGTTACTAGAAGATCATGAAGAAGGGGGAGAAGTTGGTGCAGATGAGGATGAAGAATTGGGGCACTCAGCACCTTCAATGTTTGCAATTAGATCTGTAGCTCCTAACTGGTGAAGGAGGTTGTTCAAAGTGTCTTCTTGTTCTCGTTGAATATCTTTAAGAATGATGGAGATGAGTTGTAGATCAGTGGAGCGGGAATGGTGCTGCATGTGGGATAAGAGAGTGGAGATTTGATAATTCTGGAGGACTGCTCAATAGGAGCTGTCAAGGGGGGAATCCAAATCAAGAGAGCGAAGGATCTAAGCATTGTGGTGAGAGTCTTGGAAGAAGTTTCTGTAGGAGAATGGGAGGGGACAAGGAATGAACTGAGCACAAGAGGAGGTGAATTGGCAAGGCATATTTTTCTCAAGGTGAAGTCTTTTGTTTTTTGCTTCTGAGATGAGAGCAGATGAGATGGGGAAAATCTTGAGGACGTGACAGTTTATATTCATGAAGTTTTGAAGCAGAGTTTCAGAAATTGGTCTTTGGTTCCCAAGAGTTTTTGGAAGAAGGGTAACCCTTCCAGGACACAAGGTATTGGTGGTGAATAGGGGAGCCTTGATGGGAAAGGACCTTCTCCACTTCATATTCTTCTTCTGACCTGATAAGGTCAGGGGGTGATCTGGAATAATTCGGGCCATGTTTCAGGGTTTCCCAATAGGATGATAAGAGGGAAGCATAGAAGACATCATGGATCTTCCATGTAAATGGAATCTTTAGTCGGCAAGAGATGGGGGATAAAACTTGAAGGATTTCAAAGGGGCCATCTTGCTTAGGGGCAAGTTTTTGGGATGGGCATCTGAATTTGAGATTCTGAGCTTCTAGCCATACTTTATCTCCAACATTACAGGGTTTGAACTTTGAAGAGACATGTTCCTTCATTATTTGTTGAGTGATCTCATGTGCCACTAGGGCTTCTTCTCAGGCATCAGCGAGGAAGGTAAGGTGTTCTTTGATCAAGGGTAGGGGGGACTCCTGTGAAATGAAAGGATAGGAGCAAGGTTCATATCCAAGGATCAAGGAAAAAGGGGACTTCTTTGTGATGGAGTGTTCTAGTGAGTTGTGGGCAAATTCTGCAGTGGGGAGAAGTTGTGCCCATTCATTGGGTTTCCCATTGCAGAATATCCAGAGGTAAGTTTCAACCTCCTGGTTAACTTGTTCTGTTTCTCCTTCAGATTGAGGGTGGTAGGCGGAGGAGAGGGAAATGTCATCATAATCAAGGAGTCGTCCAAGTTCTTTGGAAAAGGCAGAGGCAAATTGGGGACCACGGTTGGAGATTAATTTATCATGGAGTCCAAATCTAGTGAAGTTTTTTAAGAAACGATCCGCTACTCCAGCCATGTCAATTGTTTTGTGACAAGGAGATAAATTTACCCCCTTAGTAAGCCCATGGTCTACCACGACCATTAAAGAATCAAAGCCATTGGAAATAGGCAGATCGGTCATAAGGTTGACGGAGATCTGTTGAAAGGGGTGGGTGCACATGGAGGGAATCAGTGAAAGGGGGGGGGCCATCAGATGGGTGTTGACTTTCATGGACTGGCACATGGCACAGCCCTGTACAAACTTCCAGACAAACATGGACAGGCCTGGCCACCAGAAGTCATGTGAGACAAGGGCGGTGGTATGGGTAATACCAGGGTGTCTGGCGGAGGTGGACTCGTGGACAGAGCACACGATCTGGGGGTGATGGTCGGTGGGGATGTACAGGAAATGTTTAAAGAACAAATTAGCACCGTCGTAGTCCCAATCAGAGGGAGAGGAGCAGGGGAAGAGGGATTCACCAACTTCCATAGCTCAGGTAGCAGTCAGGACCAGAGGGTCATTGGGGGTGGAGGCTTTAATCTTGTTGACCAATTCAAGGTCAATGGTATTCACAAAGAGACCCTCGGGAAGGAGGGTGACATCTTGATTGTTGGAAGAGGTGTCAGGACAGTTAACACAAGACAACATGTCGGCAGGGACCATTTGAGTTCCAGGGGTGTGTTGGAACACCAAATTGTAGTCAGATAGAGTAAGCATCCAGTGTGATTGGTGCCGGGACAGTTTTTGAGGGGAGCAGAAGTACATCAGGTTCTTATGGTTCGTCAAGACTGTTACAGGGTGTGTAGTTCCTTGAAGGTAATGTCTCCATGAGGTCAAGGTGCATATGACAGTGAGGAGTTCTCGATCATAGATATTGTAGTTTCATTCCACAGGGGAGGAGGTTTCAGAAAGGTATGCACAGTGGTGGAGGTCACCATTGACATCCTTTTGCATCAGAACTCCTCCAGTGGTGTGGAGGGAGGCATTGGTTATGATGAAGAATGGTTTTTTGATGTCAAGCATAGTCAACACAGGATGTTGCATATAGAGGTGTTGGAGACACTGGAAGGCAGTCTCACAGTCAGGAGACCAGTCCCATGCTGGGGACTTTCAGGTCAGGTCAGTGAGGGGTTTCGCAAGCATTGAGAAAGAGGGGATGAATCGACAATAGAAGTTGCAAAATCCAAGGAAGGAGCGGACTTGTTTGACACAAGTGGGGGTCTGCCATTTGGTGATCACATCCAACTTGATAGGGTCCATTTTTACTGCTCCCTCCTGGATGATCAATCCTAGGAAATCGACTTTGTCAGTAGCAAACTTGCATTTCTCCAACTTCAGATAGAGGTCATTCTCTTTGAGTTGTTGAAGGACTTTTAGGGTTCACAATGGAGAGTGGCATTGGAGGAGTGGATGAGGATATCATCCATGTAGATAATGAGCCAACCTTCCATGATGAAGTCAGCAAAGATGTGATTTATAAATTGGAATGTTGGGGGAGAGTTGCAGAGACCGATGACATTTGGTTCAAAGAGACCAAAGGCAGTGATAAAGACGGCCTTCTATTGGTCAGTTGGCTTGATTTGGACATTGTTGTAGCCCCATCTGATGTCCATTTTTGTAAAGATCTTCGATCCTTTCAACTTGTCGACAAGGTCAGAGACTAAGGGAAGAGGGTAGGTGTTCTTTATTGTGTGAGAGTTCAGGTATCAGTAGTCCTGGCAAGGGCAAAGGGATCCATCTTTCTTAGGGACAAAGAAGAAAGGGAAAGCTTGCGGCGACTGGGAGAGAGAAATATTGCCAGTCTCAAGATGTTCCTTGATGAACTCTCTACACACCTCCTCTTCCTTTGGGTTCAAGTGGTAGGTCTTGGCCAATTTAGAAACAAGGGAATCATCGAGGTCTATTGTGTGGTCAAAAGGACGGGATGGGGGTACGTGGTTGGTCACTTTCTTGTCAAAGACATCAGCAAATTCTGTGAATTCAGGGGGAAGGACAGGTTTTTCTTTCTTTTCTTTGGCATCTTTCTCAGCAAGTTCAGTGGCAAGGGTAACCTTGCAGAAGTTGTAGGTCATGGAGTCAATTTTCTTCTTAAGTTTCTTTGCAAGACATGTTCCAGGGTCGAGTTTGAGATATCGCAGAAGGTACCATTGGGTGATGGCATCAGTGGTGTTGTGTCAGGGTGTCACATCCTGAAGCTTTCCTAGCCCATCCGGCCCAATTCCAGCCCCCTATGATCAAATCCTGAATCCCGAGCCTTTGACTTTACCTTAGAAGAATTCTCCTTCATCAGATATTCCAAACCCCATATTTCCCATCCCGGACTTTCGCATTCCTGTCCCAGACTTTCATATTCCTATCTTGGCCATCTCTTGACATATGTCTCTTTCCTTTGACATTTCTTGACATCTGCAGTTCCTATTGATAATTCCCTTTCCCCCTGCTTCACAATTATTGCGCCATTGCCCTCAGTTATTATTCCATCATTCTGATGCCATTCCAAATCATCCCCTTACTTTGTTCCAGAAACCTGAAACCCCAATTCGTCTGACATACTTTAACAGCTTTATATCTTTCGGACTCTTCAGTATATAAACCCGCTTGTACTCTCCGATATTTCCTTAGTTCGAATATCAACTAAATCCTGTTCTATCCTGCGAAGTTTCCACTTCACTCTGAAACCCACTTCAGTTCTTAAGTTGACCTTAGGATTGTCTTCCGACTGTCTGCCCTGCAATTAAGGAACAGAACTCATACAGGGGCACAGCACATAAGCTGAAGCCAAAGTTCCTTGCCCCTCCGACCCCCCTCAGGGATTCCCAACTGACTCCACCATTCTACAAGCTCTGGACTATCTGGGAATTCTGGGATTGAACCCAGACTTGACACAGGGTAGAGCTTTCTTATCGGGGAAGGAAAGGGTTCTGGCTTCCCAGTCAACATTTGGGTTGTGCTGGCATAGCCAGGGGAGACCCAGGATGATGTTTTCCTTTCCACAGTTTGTCACATACAGCTCTTGTTCCATTTCATTGTTGCCAATGTGGAGAGTGAGGGTAGTAGAAAACTTGATCAATCCAGCTATGTTTGAAGACCCATCCGCATTGTAAGGCTTCAGGGGAACAGGGAGTTGTTTCATGGGGAATCTGTTTTTAAGCGTGAAGTGTGGATCAATGATGGAGGCAACTGCTCCAGAGTCAAGAAGGGCTCGGGTGTCGACAATTTTTCCTGTCTTAGTAGCGAAAATGGCAGTTGGAATGCACATCAATTTAGAAGTCTACTCAGCTACAATTACAGGAGTTGTTCTAGGAGAGGTACACATCAATTTGGTTCTCCTTTCTAAAAGTCCTGCCCATCTAATCCAATGTTGGCAATGGGGGGGGGCATCAGGAGCATCTTGCTCGGGGTTTTTGAAGCAGACTTTGAAGACATTCAATATCTTGGCTTCAGAGTTTTTCTGGAGTTTGGAGATGAACTTTTCTACAGAGGACGGTGTTTTAGTGGGGATTTCTACTGTCTTGATGGGAGTCAGTTGAGGAGAGGAAATCTTTTGAGGAAGACCACCACTCTTGTGGTTGGTGGGGCAATGTCCTTGTTTTCCACAGACAAAGCACAATCCTTTCTTCATATACTCAGCCCGCTTGACAGGCGTGAGTTGAATAGAGTTGACATCCATAGCATTGGGGTCAGGGGTAGAGGTTGAGGAAGTGGGAGGTCAGGAATATGTGGATTGGTTCTGTAGCATCTTGATGCACTGGTTCTGTATGTGGAAGTGTTCTGCCTTGGCAATCCACCTGTCAATGGTGTCCATGTTCAAAATTCAGGTCGAGAGATTTCTCTCAAGACCAATGGTGTACCAGAAAATAAGGGCAGACTTGTCAGTCACACCTGATTGGCTTTTCAGGAGCCAGAATTCAGCATTGAACTTCTCAAGAGAGCCATAGTGGCATTGAGTCAAGGAAGTGAGTTTGGCAAGCACGTTTCCCTTGGCATCAGAGACGATGAAAGTGGTCTTGAAGCCTTGGGTAAAGTCTGACCATTTCCCCCATTTTTTGTTGCTGGTGGCTTCAGCCCAAGAAGCAGCTGTCCCTTTGTTCATGAAGCTAAGGGCGGTGATGATTTTTTTGTCGGCATCATAGATGTGGTCATTGAGTTCAAAGTAGGATATGACTGAGTACATCCATCAGGTGGCATCATTGGAGTTGCTGTCAAAGACAGAAGGGGTGCCGATATTTAGTTCAGAGGCTTTGGAGGGCATAGTTGGTTTGTTGTTTGGGTCTGTGGGTTCGGTGACGGAAAACTCATCATCAGGGATCTTGGATTTGGTGGGGTCACAGTCAGAGCTTTTGAAGGACTCTGGTGAATTGTCTTCCATGGAAGAATCAGGTGGGAGATCTTTTGCATCTTGCTTAAGAGCAAATCTGTCATTCAGGTCAAGGCCTTTTGGATAAGGACCTTGTCAGGTTCTGGTCTTCTAGAAGAAGGTTTGTTTGTGGTTCCAAATGGAGACCATGTCTTGTTCAATCAGTCTGCACAAAGGCAGTATCTGGTTGTCAGGGGATAGGCTGTGTGATAGCAGTATCAAGTAAGAAGTTAGATCTTTTGTTACGTTGATGAGGTTGTGAGAGCTCAATCAGATAACACCAACAAGCCCTATTGTTGAGTAGGGCAAGATCTATCAGAAGTATTTACTGGCAGACTAAAGGCCAATTGGTGAAGCAAGTTCTCAGACCAAGAGATAGCTGGTTAAGCTATGTATTGTGTAGATTTAACTTGGGTCGTAACCAAGTAGAGTACAGGTCTTTATACTACAGGGAATGGCACATGGACCAAGGTATCCAAAGTAGGTATCATCCAAGAAAGGTAACTAAAGATAAGAGGAATAAATGTCATTGGGTGGAAGGTCATGGAATATGAAAGAAGAAAGATAAGGCCAGGGGCTTTGCCTGGAGTCACTGGTTGTACAAAGGGTCAAAAGAGGAAAGAGGTCATGTGATAGAATAGAGTCACATGAGAAAGAAAAAGGGGCTAAAATGGTTCTACTGTAACAGTAAGAATCTTTCGGCTTCATTCACACCAAAGCCATCCTGACAGAAGTAGCCATTTAGACATCAACCCAAGGTATCAGCCCTCCTCAAAGACTCCCATGGTGATTCTGGACCTCAGGAATGGCTCGGAGCTAGCTCCCTGAAAACTGCAGTCCTGTCAGCAGTCCTGCTGGTCATGCATCCTGACCTCTATGCATCTGGAAGGGAGTGACAAAATACAGTGAACTCCGGAACCGGAACAACAGACTCCACATTTCTGGAATGTCAGAATGCCTACCCCAGCTCTGCTGCCAGGCAAAACCACTTGGAGTCTTGGTATCCGCTCGGAATCAATCTGGAATTTGTGCAGACATGTGGACCCTTATGTTATTCCATCATCCTTTGCTTGTCATCATTCCCGAGCCTCCAGGGATGCTCCGTCACTTCCTTACATTGCTTAATCCCAAATTCCTCTTGTTCCTGTTCCTATTCCCTGATTATCATTAGCAAGTGCTTCTCCACCCACTCTGTTATATATATACTTAGTTTTCACTTTGGATTTCTCAGTTGTTCTTTGCCCCTCTTTGGCAGCGGCTGAGTCTGGGCAATCACTGCCCTCTTATAGTTTTTGTCAGGGAGGCCCTGGGGATGAATGGAAAACCACCTTCCAGACTCGCTATGGCTCGTATGAGTGGCTGGTGATGCCCTTCGGGCTCACCAATGCCACTGTGGCCTTTCAGCGCTTTGTCAATAGCATCTTTGCAGACCTCCTAGATGTCTGCATTGTGGTCTACCTCGACAACATCCTCATTTATTCCAACAACATGGCACAAAGAACGTGTCCGGGAAGTCCTCCAATGTTTCCGGAAAAACGGACTTTACGCCAAACCTGAGAAATGTGAGTGGCACTCGGACTCCATTGAATACCTGGGCTACTGTCTCTCCCCCCAGGGATTGACTATGTCCCCGGAGAAAGTTCCAGGCAGTCTGAAATTGGCCTGAACCCCAGAAAGTCAAGGACATTCAGTCCTTCCTCGGGTTTGCCAACTTCTATCATTGTTTCATCTTCAACTACTCCGACATCATTGTCCCGCTCACCTGACTCACTTGGAAAAACGCCCCCTGGAACTTCGACAATTCCTGCTGCTCCACCTTCACACAACTCAAAGACACCTTCACCCGAGCCCCTATCCTTACTCACTGGATTCCTGACTGTCCTATCACGGTCGAAACCGACGCTTTGGACTACGCTATCACAGGAATCCTCTCAATCCAGTGCCTGGACGAGGAATTCCGCCCCGTTGTGTTCTACTCCCGCACCCTGACTGCCCCGGAACTCAACTACAACACTCATAATAAGGAGCTCCTCGCTATCCACAAAGCCTTCCAGCATTGGTGTCACTACCCCAAAGGGTTCGGCACTCCTGTCGACGTCGTTACTGACCACAAAAATCTGGAATACTTCTCCACCTCCAAAGGCCTGACCCGCTGGTCGGAATTCCTATCCCAGTTCAACCTTGTCATCCGCTTTCGCCCCAGACGCTTAGGAGTTAAGCCTGACTCCCTCACTAGACACTGGGACGTCTACCCAAAAGAGGGGGATCAGGACTATGCTCACATCAATCCCCACAACCTCCGTCTGGTGTTCACTCAGGAACAGCTCACCTCGTCCCTACAAGCCACTATCCTACTTGCCCTGGTCCTCCAGGCCTCGTCCCTGCTTGACATCAAAGACATTCACAAGGACATCCTAGATTCCCTGTCCTCCAACCCCATAGCTTCCCTCCATCTTTTGGACTCGTCAGACTCCCAGTGGGCTGTCAACCCCAAAGGTTTCCTGATGCTCAACAATCGCATCTTTGTCCCAGAAGCTAAGGACCTCCATCTTTGCATTCTCCGATACAAGCACGACCACCCCCTATCCAGACATTTCGGGCAAAACAGGACTTTAGAGCTCGTCCGCAGGGAATACACTTGGCCAGGACTCTGCACCTTTGTCAAGAACTATGTCAGTTCCTGCACCTCCTGCGCCCAAGCTAAAACTCCTAGACACTGCCCCTACGGAATGCTCAAGCAGCTTCCAATCCCCGAAAAGCCCTGGAACTCCATTTCCATGGACTTCATCAAACAACTTCCGTCTTCCAGCAGATATACCACAATCCTCGTAGTCACCGACTGCCTTTCCAAGCAATCCATATTCATTCCCACTCACAACACTATTGACTCTCTAAGCCTCACAAAATTATTCCTGCTCCACGTGTTTTCCAAGCACGGAGTTCCCTCCCATATCACCTCCAACCGGGGTTCCGAGTTTGTCTCCCACTTCTTCCATTCCCTCAGGAAAGCCCTCGACATCTGACTTCACTTCACTTCAGGATACCACCCCGAAGGCGACGGGCAGACGGAACAGGCAAACCAGACCCTCAAGCAGTATCTCCAAATCTACTGCAACTACCAACAGGACAATTGGTCGGAACTCCTACCCCTCGCAGAATTTGCCTACAACAATGCCCCTAGCACTACCACAGGAGTATCCCCATTCTTTGCTAACAAAGGCTATCATCCCAACATCTTGGTCTACCCCAAAAGGGATCTGACCTCATCCTGTGCCCACAAATATGCAGTCGACCTACAGGAACTCCACGAATTCCTATGCACAGAAATGGCCTGTGCTCAACAATGCTACCAAGGACCTGCGGATTCCCGATGACTCCCCACACCGGACTTCCGGATGGGAGACCAAGCATTCATCAAGATGAAGTACTTCCATTCCACTCGCCCTTCCAAGAAACTCTCAGAAAAGAACCTCGGCCCCTATCCCATCATCGCCCGAGCCGGACCCCTGTCCTTCACCCTCCAACTCCCGGACTCCATGCATGCTGTCCATCCCATCTTCCATGTCTCTCAGTTGGAACCTGCAACTCCGAACACCATCCTGAATCGGGTCCAACCCCCACCTCCCCCAGTCAAAGTTGACGGAGAACCCGAATACGAAATCTCCAAAATCCTAGACTCCAAAATCGACTGCTGACGCAGGAATTGCCAACTCCTGTACCTGGTAAAGTGGGCGGGTTACAAAGGGACTGATGAAGAAACTTCCTGGATCCTCGCAACCAAGCTCGCTCATGCATCAGAACTTGTCTTGGACTTTCACTCTGCATATCCCAGAAAGTCCAGACCCCTTAATTCGCTCGGATGAGGGCGGAAACGTAAATTTGCAATTCACCAAGACAAAACTACACTAATGGTACAGGAGGAAACCAATGGGACACCCTATGCTACTTCCCCATCCTCATCTTCCTCAACCCCCTCCTCACCCTCATCTTCCTCCTCGTCCCCATCCTCCCCATCTGTCCCCTGACCTCCCTGGTCATCCTCCCTCTCTTTTCCCTTCCACTCCAATGCCCCCCAGCTTCCTCTGGACTCCCTGAAATGGGATCCCTGCGACACCAGGAAGGCTGCCAGGCCATCCAACAGCTGGGCCACGACGGCCCCCTGGTAGGCCTTGTTGGCCTGCCTCTGGGCCTTGTAGGACTCTGTCAGGGCCCTGAGTGCGTCCTGGCGCTCTTCTTCCTCCTCGCCCTCCCCTTCGCTCTCCTCCCGGGCCTCCAGACTCTTCTGCCTCTGCCTTTTCTGGTCCTTCCCCCATGCGGTGACGCCACTTCTATGGCCGCCCTCTTCCCAGCTCTGGCCTCCTGGCATGACAAGTGTGCCTGCACACACCTCGTGCACATCCACGATTGCCCAGTCTTTGGGCCCGGACATGGGACCCCCGCCCTCACACAGGCTGCACAAGGAGTATTGGCCCCAGGCCTTCCCGCACTCACCTGTGACAGCCCTGCCTCGGACCCCTTGAATGATCCACTCACCCCACACCTCTGCGACTCCTGTGACCCCTGCCGCAACCTCTTGGCTGCCACCCTCATGACCTCCGCCTCCGCTTTCCTCCTCCTCTCATCCTCCTCCACTTTTTTCTGTGCTTCCTCCTCAAGCTTCCACCTCACCTGTTTGTGCTTCTCCACCTCCTGCTGGGCCTTCTTCTCCCTGACCTCCTGGATCCTCTGGGCAGATTTCCATGTGTGCTCCTCCTCTTCCTGCTGGAGATGAGTGATTTCATCGTCAGACTGCGAGTGAGTAGACATGATGGATGGTGGAACTAAACAACAGGCAGTCAACAGTCACAAGGCACCTCAGATCGATCCCCGCTTTTCAAACTCCGCCATACTTCTATTTCTTATCACGGACTCCTATCCAGGCACTCAAGGGTTCGTGCCTAAGAGGGGGATACTGTCACATCCCGAAACTTCCCTAACCCATCTGGCCCAATTCCGACCCCCTATGATCAAATCCCAAATCCCGAGCCTCGGACTTTACCTTAGATGATTTCTCTTTCATCGGACATTCCGAACCCCGTACTTCCCATCCTGGACTTTCGCATTCCCATCTTGGACTTTCGTATTCCTATCTCAGCTATCTCTTGACATATGTCACTTTCCTTTGACACTTCTTGACATTTACAGTTCCTATCGATAATGCCCTTTCCCCTTGCCTCGCAATCATCGTGCCATTGCCTTCAGTCATTATTCTCCCATTCTGATGCCATTCTGATTCATTCCTTCCTTTTTTCCGGAAACCCGAAACTCCGATTCGTCCAACATACTTTAACATCTTTATATCTTCCAGACTCTTCAGTATATAAACCCGCTTGTACTCTCTGATATTTCCTTAGTTCGAATATCAACTAAATCCCATTCTTTCCTGATCCACTCCACTCTGAACCTCCTCAGTTGTTAAGTTGACCTTAGGATTGATCTCCGACCCTCCGCTCTGAAATCAAGGAATATAGGGGCACAGCACATAAGCTGAAGCCAAAGTTCCTTACACCTCTGACCCCCCTCAGGGATTCCCGCCAAACTCCGCCCTTCTGCACGCTCCAGACTATCCGGGAATTTTAGGATTGAAACCGGACTTGACAGCTACCCGCATGTGGGTGCACGACCCAAATGCCTCCAAACTCAATGCTAGAGTGCGTGAGGGGTGATGGGTTGGTTTTGATGCTGAGAGTGGGGGCCACCGGGTTTACCTGGAGGACCATTGAATGGTCGTAGTTGAGCAAAATGTCTCATTCGAGAGACGTGAGGCATTGGCATTGGGTCCACCATGCCCACAGATCAAGGGGGAGAAAGGAAAAGGGTCAGGCAATGATCAGTGTGCTGATCTCAAGGATTCAGCGACGACTGATGTACCCAAACCTCCACCTCCCCCACCGTCACCACGAAGCCTGATGCTGCACCCGATAACACAAATGTGTTGTCATTGACTACCATTGATCCACTAGGCTCAAATTTTGAAGCACCTGCACCACCTCTCAGACGTTCAACTCAACAACGAACTGAATCACCTTACCTTTGAATGCTATGCAGCCACAAAGGCACCCATGACGGTCAAGGGGGGGAACCAATTTTTCCTTGAGGTGTTCAGAGCATTGATGTTGAAGGCAGTGGAGAGAGCACAGATGGAGTGGCTGATGCCAGCGTGCAGTGGGAATTGGAAGGCAATGAGGTTACTTACGCAATGTTCGCAGGAACTTGCAAAGCTGAGGTGTTGGAACCATGCACTGTGGATGAGGCTTGTTCACAGCCTGATTGGCCTCGATGGGACAAAGCAATAAAGTCCGAGCTCAAAAGTCTTGACAACGCGCATACGTGGGATGTCGTGGAACAACCACCGCCAAACGTCAACGTTGTCGACTGCAAATGGGTATTCAAAATCAAGAAAAACTCAGCAGGTGAAATTGATAAGTACAAAGCTCAACTCATTGCATGCAGATTCACGCAAGTCCAGGGGGTAGATTATTATGAAACTTATGCCCCTGTAGCTCACCTCGCATCCCTCCATCTCATTTTAGCCATCACCGCACGTCATGATTGGGACATGGACATTTTCGATTTTCACAGCACATTCCTCAATGGGAAACTCAACGACAACGAAATAATATTCATGGAGCTCCCACCTGGTTTCGACAAAGGGGGGTGCAATTTCATCGCACGTCTGCGCGTGGCGCTTTACAGCTCGAAACAAGGTGCATTAAAGTGGTATCAGTGGCTCTGTAAGGAACTCGCTATTTTGGGTTTTCACCGTACCACAGCCGATTGGGGAGTTTTCGTCGCAAAAATAGGCACGCATTTATTAATTCTAGCCTTGCATGTCGATGATTGCACTGTAACAGGAAGCTCGAAGGAACTCGTCAAAGCCTTCAAAGCCGAAATTGGATTGCAATTCAAGATCACTGATCTTGGGCCTATCAGCTGGCTACTCGGCATGCGAGTGACTCGTGATCATGCCGCTCGCACCCTATCCATCTCCCAAGAACCATTTTTTGAAGCAATACTCGCCAAGTTCAATTTTACTGACTCGAAACCCGTCTCAATTCCTATGGACCCTAATATACAACTCTCGAAAACTCAGTCCCCGAAGTCAGCCGTCGACATCACAAAGATGCATCAAGTGCCGTTTTGCACAGCCCTAGGCTCGCTGATGTACCTTGCCATTGGTACAAGGCCTGACATCACGTTCATCATGTCGACACTAGGTCAATTCACGGAAAATCCAGGCTGGACTCATTGGGAGGCGCTACAACACGTCTATCATTATTTATTGGGCACAAAAGGATGGTCGCTGACCTACGGAACAGAGTCAAAGGGTCTTGTCAGCTATGCCGACGCTGATGGTGCATCGCAAGAACATCGTCACGCAATTACCGGTTTTGCTTTCCTCGTAGATGGGGGAGCAATTTCGTGGGGTTCGAAGAAGCAGGAACTGGTCACTCTTTCGACCACAGAGGCCGAGTACGTTGCGGCTACGCACACCGCGAAAGAAATTATTTGGCTCCGTCGCCTTATTGGCGAAGTATTCCGTCCTCTCGAACGTCCAACGGTACTCTACGGCGACAATCAATCCGCCATCACCTGACTAAGGACGGGAGCTATCATGCACACACCAAGCACATAGATATTTGTTACCATTTTATTCGTTTCGCTGTTGCTAATGGTTCTATTCATTTTCTTTATTGTCCTACTGACGACATGGTCGCCGATACTCTTACTAAAGCTCTCCCTTCTGTTAAAGCTAAACATTTCGCATTCGAGCTAGGACTCCGCTCCGTTTGAGGGGGAGTGTTGGAATACAAACGTCGTGTGGCTATGCTACAGCTTACTTAATCATGTACTTACTTTCGTAGTTCGTACTTAGCTCTACCTCAGTGACTGACTATACAGTACACTGAGCTTATATCTAACCACAGTAACCAGATCGATGGGCTTGCTGAGCGTGTAAAGTATCAAGGCGACGCCAGTGTCGAAGATACGTAGGGTGAAAATAGCGAGAATCACATGAAAGTTGGCGTACTAGCCAAAGAGCTGCGCAAGGTAGCAAACCCAACACGCCTGTTGTCAAAATCGAAAACAGTGTAAACGTCCTTAAGGAAAGCGTTGCCGATGACCCAACTCTCTTGAGAATCATTGTCATTGGCATGCCGGTCTTCACAGCATGAGAGCAAATTAGACACTCACCAATAATCGAGTCGTCTGCAATGATGCCGCCAATGCAGTCAGGCGAGTCCGAGGAGGCGGGTCCGAGGTTAAGGGTGTCCGCGGCGATGGGGAAGGATGTACCACTAAAGGTGAAGGTGACGCTGGGGACACTATCGCAAGGGACTACGAGGGTGTTCATAAAGCCCTGGAGATGACATAGACTGGGAACATACAGGTGTAGTAGCCGTCACCGACAGTGTCAGACGCATCAGAACCACCAACGGCTTCGTAAAGAATCGCCACGTCATATGACAGACCGCGGATGAGCTCGAGGCTGGTATCAATGATACAGCCAACATTGCTCAGCACCGTCTCTCCGTTTGCCAATACATTCTCCATGGTAACTTGCCAAAAGCCCTGGATACGCCGCATCAACCACAGTTAGGGCACACCTTAGGCTCGATGACTTACAGCTACGATGACTGGAGTGTAGGCGAATTCGCCAGTGTACATGGCAGGGTTGGTACCACCGATATATAGCTCGGCCCCAGAGGATGCGAGACTCAGAGCAAACACGCCCTCGTCTGTCTCACGGGTAATGATGAGATTCTCGAGGACAGAGTTCGCATAGAATGTAGATGCAGCTGAAAAAGCCATTCCTAACACACCATCCGCGGGGAATACATCGGTGGAAAGGCTGGCGGGGTACTGCGATGCCACACCGAAGACTTGTTCAGCCTGCTCAATGTCAGAATTGATGACGTTAAAACGTCACACCAAACGTACCTCGAGTTCGGCGATCGAGATAATGTCCACATATAGGTCTCCGGAAACATCGTCTTCATCACCTTGGAACTCAATGATGAACTCTTCGCCTAAGTTTTGGGAAGTCAAAGACGCTGAGGGATCATAGACATGGGAGCTCCTGTAGTTACAGCTGGGACCTGGTAAAAAAAAATCGCTGTAATCAAGGTCAGTGAGAGGGTTACATTATACATGCACTAGATGACAAATACGTGCCCCAAGGCAGTGTCAAACACAACTGTTATAAAGTGAGCCGCACATTCGTTGGAAGGCCGGCGCAAGCTTACCAGCGTAGGTCTTGGCAGGCACACCAACTTCAATAACGCCGTACCAAAACCCGGCGCCGCTAGACAAGGGGATTGGACCGGATTCGCGCTTCTGAGCGCCTTTCACAGCAGACGGATGTGGGGCACCGGTGTTCTTCTCGAAGTTATCAAGGCCACGAAGAATCTTACTGGATAATCAAGTCAACACAAAACAAAATTCGGAGGTCAAGCGGATGGGTACGCACGCCCCGGTTGAGGCAACATGGAACTTGAGTGCCTCAAGGTTCACGCTTTTGTCAGCATTAAGCAGCGACGAGCGCTTGGAAAGGGGGATCACTGCGCCCCCCTGTTTAGTATGCGGAGGAGCCGCATCAACGGAGAAAAGGAGGGCAGCGATGACCGTTGCAAAAGTGAAGTGCATACTAAACAGAGGTGTGCCTGCGAAGGGGGAGCGGAGACGGGGACAACTAAAAGCAATTAGTGCTTCAAGACGCCTGCCTTTATACCACGGCCGTGAGGTGACTCAGATCTGGCATGCGCTGTTCCGTATGCCCCCTATTTCTTCCACTGATCAGTACGTGGACGTATGGAAAGCCAGAATGTGAGGACGGTTTGTCCGCATGCTGGCCCGATTTCCATGCCTGTGAGCTGCCGATTATCCGTGGATATAGCGAGCCTTGTGCCCAGGTTACTTTCTGTATGCATGACTGCAACTGGATCGTTGGTGCCGTAGTAAGGACAAAGCCCGTTCCATACGCACTGCTCCCGAAAGTGCGCGGAAAGCCCGTTTGTCACGTAGAACGCCTTCCCCTTATTTTATGGTCACCAGCTATCTTTGGGATTTTAAGGTTTCCGATTCGTCTGGGCAAGATGAAGATCGCACTGAAAAAGTGGTAAAAGCTGCTATACTACTAGTACTAGCATTCTCTTGCATTGACACTTTCTAACATTGCTCGTCTCAGATGAGGGTTGGCTTACAAGGATTTTCTTCAACTCGTCGCTAACGCAACACACTGGCAGGCAGCGAACTTGAAGGGATTGACCGGAACCTGTTTGATGGTCTGTCCTTGCAGTCGAAAGTTGATAAACGCTACCGTAAAAGTGAGCTAGTCCCACAGTTTGAGATGCTCATAATGTATCAGGCTCCTTCCCACCGACGCTGTTTGTGTGAGGGGCGAGTTGCGAGGGTGTGGACTTGCGGATATCTGAGCGGTAGTGTTAATTTTAGGACCCACGCGAAAGTCACGCGCTCAATACGTGACTAGTTTGAGCCCGTTGTGGCTTTGCCACAGGTTTATTCAAGCTAGCTGCTCCCTTTTTGATAATACTAGCATTGACCCCCAGTGAACTTCGGACATCGCCCCATGTGACTAGGTATAACCAAATATGAATTTCCTTTTTCGTTGTGTGAAAAGATATGATCATAATGATGCAAATGTGAAAGCAAGCACAATCTCAATGCCAAAATGTGTCTCCCTCAATGTCAGACCACCAAGTGCTGTGTACCAATGAGTCAGTAGTACAGTGCTTGTACTACCTGTGTACCTCTAAGGCAATGCATGTGTGTACATAATGTTTCCTGGGCCCCAACAATAGTGGACCTGTATTTGCCTGAAATATGGCTCTTGTGAGCTGCATGAAGTCTCCAGCTCAACTTGGAAGTGGCATTTTGAGCAGGCAGCAACAGATGATGAGAAGAATCACATTTGTGCGGCTTGTGTCAAGTCTGGGTTCAATCCCGGAATTCCCAGATAGTCCGGAGCATGCGGAGTGGCGGAGTTGGTTGGGAATCCCTGAGGGGGGTCAGAGGTGTAAGGAACTTCGGCTTCAGCTTATGTGCTGCGCCCCTGTACAAGTTCTGTTCCTTGATTTCAGAGCAGAGGGTCGGAGGTCAATCCTAAGGTCAACTTAAGGACTGAGGGGATTCAGAGTGAAGCAGATCGGGAGAGAATGGGATTTAGTTGATATTCGAACTAAGGAAATATCAGAAAGTACAAGCAGGTTTATATACTGAAGAGTCTGGAAGATATAAAGATGTTCAAGTATGTCAGACGAATCGGAGTTTTGGGTTTCCGGAAGAAAGTAAGGAATGAATCAGAATGGTGTCAGAATGGTGAAATAATGACTGAGGGCAATGGCACAATAATTGTGAAGCAAGGGGGAAGGGAATTATTGATAGGCACTGTCGATGTCAAGAAGTGTCAAAGGAAAGTGACATATGTCAAGAGATAGCTGAGATAGGAATACAAAAGTCCAGGATGGGAATGCGAAAGTCTGGGACAGGAATGCAGAAAGTCCGGGACAGGAATGTGGAAGTCCAGGATGGGAAGTACGGGGTTCGGAATGTCTGATGAAAGAGAACTCTTCTAAGGTAAAGTCTGAGGCTCGGGATTCGGGATTTGATCATAGGGGGCCAGAATTGGGCTGGATGGGTTAGGGAAGTTTTGGGATGTGACAGGGGGCCGGAATTGGGCTGGAATTGGGCCAGGATTGGGCCGGATGGGTTAGGAGAGTTTTGGGATGTGACAGCTTGGCTACTTGGAAAGAATGCCCACCTCCTTCCTAGTAACATTGGTGATGATCCTGAGGCTGGGCTGTCCAATAATCTTACACCTTTGCAGGCCAACCAGCCCACCTGGACCTGTCGCAAAGAAGGACTAAGTGCACTTGCAAAGCATGGAAGGGAGAGTATGGACTCTCTTCTATCAATTGGCCGATGCAAACAAGCTAAAACCCAGGACTCCAGTGTGAGTGAACAAGCCAATCAGTTTCCATCTCCGAGCCCACCTGTAGTACACACCCCAAGCTCTCCACCCCCTCCACTGAGTCCCCCACCTCCAAAATGTACCAGCCCTCCACCAGATTGCATCAGTCCTCCTCCACAATACGCCAGCCCTCCTCCACAACACACCAGCCCTCCTCCACAACATGCCAGCCCTCCTCCAGATCACATCAGCCCTCCTTCAGAATGTGCCAGCCCTCCTCCAGATCAACCCCCAAGCTCCCCACCACCAGAAAGACCCCAGACCCCACCTAACAAACCTCTGCCAGGTCAACAACCACCTTCCCCTCCTGACCATGATGAAGTCCAGATTCCACACAGGATATGTCCAAACTTCGACGTTGATCAACTTGTGTAAACTGCTGTCCTACCAAAACTTAGGGAAACAATGGAGTATATTGTTTCCCTAAGGAATGCATCACTGGAGGATGCCGTCTCGAAGCTAGATGAGGTAGCCTTACAACAAATCTGGAACCCTTCTCAAACAACTCTTCAGATCAACAATCCAGATATTCGACACAGCATTAGTACTTACTTAGCCCTCAAGCACTCCTCTCAGGATGCATATGAGTGCATCTGCCACTCCCATACTGCCAACTACCCTGATCATCTCAGCATACTCAGCTTCTCTGAAGTTGAACGAATCATTGCTCAGTACACCAGAGTTGAAAAAACACAGAATGACATGTGCCCAAAGACTTGCCTTGCATACACAGGTCCCTATGAACCCCTGGAATCGTGTCCAACCTGTGCCATGTCCGCTGGAGCCAGGAGAAACTCCAAGCTTTGAATGGACACAACAAGGTTGCTGCATGCAAATTCACAACCATTACACTAGCCTCACAACTTCAGGCATGGTTCCATCATCCCCAGAGTGCAAGAGAAATGCAATACCTTCACGAGTGTACACAGCAAGCTCTTGAACACCTCAGGGAAACCG
Source organism: Gyrodon lividus (assembly GCA_014904945.1). NCBI lineage: Eukaryota > Fungi > Basidiomycota > Agaricomycetes > Boletales > Gyrodontaceae > Gyrodon > Gyrodon lividus. The sequence continues at coordinate 39,122 of MU127451.1, forward strand.
GTGAGATCCCAGTTATTGATGATGTTGTAATGGGCTGGGATTTTCTCAGTGCCATCCTTGTGACAAAATTCAGTGAACTCTGGAACTGGAACAACAAACCCTGCATTTCCGGAACGTCGGAATCCACGTTTCCACATGTCCGGAATGCCGGAATGCCTACCTCTGCTCCACTGCCAGGCAGAACCTCTCAGAATCTCGGAATCCGCTCGGAATCAATCCAGAATTCATGTAGATGTGCAAACCCTTATTGTATTGCATCATCCTTTACTTGTCATCATTCCTGAGCCTCCAGGGACACTCCATCACTTCCTTACATCACTTAATTCCAAATTCCTCTTGTTCCTGTTCCTATTCCCTGATTATCATTAGCAAGTGCTTCTCCGCCCACTCTGTTATACATATATACTTAGTTTTTACTTCAGATTCCTCAGTTGTTCTTTGCCCCCTCTTTGGCAGTGGCTGAGGTGAGTTTACTTATACCTATTTGCTACTCCTAGCTAATTCCTAGTAGTCCGGGCAATCACTGCCCTCTTATAGTTTTTGTCACCTTGATGGTGATATTAAACCAGACAATATTGTTGTCATGGTCTCCCTCAATGGTGCCCAGCTATATCAAAGCAAAGAATCAGATTGCTGGATCTACGTTTAGGTCCTTCTCAACATGTCCCCTGACAAGTGCTACAAGAAAATCAATGTCATACCAGGAGGATTCATTCCAGGCCCCAACAAACCCAAAAATGTCGACTCTTTCCTCTTCCCCAGTCTACACCATGTCTCTGCACTTCAAAGAGAGGGACTTCTGATTTGGGATGCCAGCTGTCATGATGACCCAGCCCATGAGACTGTCTTCCAGTAAGTCTTAGTATTCAAATAGTTTACCTATTGGCTAGTACTATTTACTCCATTCAGCTCAGATATCTACCTAGTCTACAAGACCACTGATGGTCCTGGACTTGTCTACTGGGACGGAATGGTTGGCCACTGTGGTAAGAATGGCTGCCGCATGTACTGTGGAGTCCAAGGTAGAAGAAAAACCAACTAGAATCATTACTTGGCTGCACTTCTCAAACCAAAGGATCACGTATGTATTGGGAGTGACCATGATGATATTAATGTTTTTAGCCTCCCACCTGGTGGTGCTGACGAGTACATGGACAATCTGCGTTGTCTAGTAGCTTTGCCAAGTGTTCAACAATACAATATCAACAAAATCTATCTATTATGCCCAGTGGATGCTGGAAAGAACAATAGGAAACCTTGGACAAGAGATTCAACAACCATCTAATCCCTACGAAAACCTCTCACAAGGAGTGCGCCAATGTCAAATCAATTGATTACTCACTTCAATGCCAGAACTTGCTGGGCCACCCAAACACCCCGCTGACTCACTGTTGGCAGAGAATCTCAGTGATGGCTACACATTGCTTCACATGTGACAAAAGCAACCATCTAATTCTGTTGGTCCAGATGCAGTGGCAATCAACACATTTCTTGGGCCAATGCAAAATCTCAAGCACCCCATTCAAAAATAGGCACGAGTGCAACTGCCCAATGGCCAAATAGCCCAATGTGTATGGAGAGAGACACTGATACCCCCAGACAAGCTGTGGGTTTCACACAATGTTAAGGTATGTTTTCAATTCAATTCTCTGAAATCCATTTAGCTGATGCTTATCTAGTTCCTTCTTGGTGACTCAATCACTTTTGGTGAAGTCCAGTACTTTACTCAACTGTCAATTCTTGCACTACAACTTGGCCCACACCATTGGGAATGGATTGGCATAGCCATGATCTGACTGTACTCTAAGCCGGACCATGACCTTCTCACACTATCATCTCAAGTCATTGCTTCATGCAAGCTCTTGGATGAACTTGTGGTCATGAACATCAAACAAATTCGCAGCATCATTGGGATGGTACCCCATACTCATACTCTCCCTTCTGAAATCTCAGAGGGTTGTTTCCTGGTTGAGAGGTTGAGTTTAGATATCTCAGACTTAGGAGTCCCCCACCCTGGTTATGAGGACTATGATGTGGATGCCAATGATGCAGACTTAGAGTAGTAGTAGTAGTAGACTTGCAATTTCTCAGGTTAAAAGATCACTGGGTGACCATAGACCCCATAGAAACTTAGTGGGGCAGCAGTGAAGTTAAGCAGAGTTCACAATGGCATTACTACATTGTCCTTATCTTATGAGCTTGTTGTTCTACTCAGTGTTCTCAGCAATAGCGACAATATGAACACTTCCACCACTTCCATGACTGGGCTTTTCAATGACAATAGCCCTTTTTTCCCTTTCTCACACAACTTCACAGCACAAAATACCCATTTTCCCACTTCTGGAGGATCACCATCTCCCAACATCAATCCTTCACTTGAGCTGTTATCAAAACATGGGCTTGAACAGCCTGTGCTTTGGCTGGTATAGGACCTCTTTGTATGACCTCTTTGACTCTTTCTCACCATTTTCAGGGCGCATATATGCATGGTTTGGGTACCCACAGATCAATGAACCTGCAACAGGTACAACATTGCCAGAGTTGCCCAGTATGATTGAACCTGAACTTGACACCACCCCTTTCCATTGGGATCTCAACTGTAGGGCTCAGTGGTTGGACATGTTGGCTACCATAGGGGGGATGCTGACCTACACATAGAGTTGGATAGCATTGGGGTCAGGCTGGAGGATAGGCCTGGCACCCTACTGGGAATTTCTGGAAAGGTACTTCGGCATGGGGTGCCACATTAAGTTTCTGATAGGGTTTGCCTAGCCTACCATATGAGGGATAATGTTCATGAGGGGGTGGGAGTTCACAGATGTGATTTGGTCAGACAGGGGGACCTCCCTCACTTATATACAAGTTGGCAGTGTCTATGAACATTACTACAGAGTAGAATACAAATACAATACATGAATGGCCACTCTAGAATTCCTGTCAGAGGATTGGATCTCTGCAAGGATGTCCTCAGGGGACTAATGTTCCTCCATCTGCACTATCCTTTCTATGGTGAGCTCCCTGGACAAAGCCATCCTTGTCTTCATGGCCTGGCTCCATTCCAGTTCAATCTGTTGTCGATTGGTGCAGATTGGTGGAGGGCCCATGGGAGTGATCAAAAGCTAAATAACAGGGAATGAGTCAAGTGGGACAGGGGAATGGACTGGAGAGAAACATATTGAGGTATGAATTGAGCATGAAGCTCACAGAGATCATTCGACAGACATTGTGCATAGGTCTCCAGTGACAAAAACTATAAGAGGGCAGTGATTGCCTGGACTCAGCCACTGCCAAAGAGGGGGCAAAGAACAACTGAGGAATCCGAAGTAAAAACTAAGTATATATGTATAACAGAGTGGGCAGAGAAGCGCTCACTAATGATAATCCAGGAATAGGAACAGGAACAAGAGGAATTTGGAATTAAGCGATGTAAGGAAGTGAT